>CAUYSK010011089.1:0-32014 GCA_963575035.1 Avahi laniger | reverse complement strand
GCATTGCACTCTTTGTGTATACAAATACCTGTCCCCTCCTCCCCTCCTCCTGCCCCCCACCCAACATCCAATAGATGTTATTCTTATATGTGCACTTACGTGTTGATCAGTTAATATCAATTTGATGGTGAGCCAAAATTTTACTACATATTTATTGTTTTTGACACTCTTCATTCATTTGTGGATCAAAGTTTCCATCTGGTTTCATTTTCCTCTGCCTGAAGAACCCCTTGAAGGGCAGAAATGCTGGTAATGAATGATCTGAGTATCTTATTTGCCTGAAAAACCCTTTATTTTTTCTTCATTTTTAAAGGATATTTTCACTGGGTATGAAATTATTGGTTGACAATTTTTTGTTTGCTTTAACATTTAAAGATGTGTTCCACTGTCTTCTGGTTTGCATGGAGATGTCTGTTGTCTTTCTTGTCTTTGTTCCCCTGTGCACAACGCCTGCAACCGGTAACTTCAGATTTTCTCTTACCGACTGGTTTTTAGCAATTTGATTGTGGCATGCCATGGTATAGTTTCTATGGGTGTTTATTTTGCATGGAATTTGTTGAGCTTCTTGAGTCTGTGGTTTCAATTTTTCATTTTGTGGTTTTAATCAAATGTGGATGTTTTTCAGCTGTAACTTTTTAAAATAATTTTTCTGGACTCCTCTATTTGAAGTTGCACATGTTTCATCACTTGTTATTATCCCATAGGTCACTGAGATGGTTATTCCTTCCTTTTTACCCTCCCTGTATTTCCATTTGATTATATTCAACTTTACTGCTATTTCTTTTTTAGTGCTTAATCTGCCGTTTATTGCATCCATTGACAATTTATACATGAGTGGATTAATAAAATGTGGTATATATATACCGTGGAGTTCTACTCAGCCGCAAAAAACAATGGTGATCTAGTACCTCTTGTATTACCCTGGATGGAACTGGAGCCCACTCTACTAAGTGAAGTATCCCAACAATGGAAAAACAACCACCACATGTACTCACCATCAAATTGGTATTAACTGATCAACACTTAAATGCACATATAATAATAACATTCATTGGGTGTTAGGCAGGTGGAAGGGGAGAGGAGGAGACGGGTATATACATACATACATAATGAGTGCGATGCGCACCATCTGGGGAATGGACACGCTTGAAGCTCTGACTCAGGTGGGGAAGGGCAATATACATAACCCAAACATTTGTAACCCCATAATATGCTGAGATAAAAAAATTAAAAAATAAATAAATAAATTAAATATTTTAACGTTCTTATCTGTTAATATTATCATTTCTGTCTTTTCTGGATCTTTGACACATTTTCTCCAAATTATGAATACATTTTACTGCTCCTTCATGTCTAGTAGTTTTTTAATTAGAAACTAGGCTTAGTGATTAGTATGTTGTTGGGTGCTAGATTTTGTTGTCTTTGAAGAGTGCTAGACTTTGTTCTCAAATGCACTAAAATTACTTGAGGATAAGCTCAATCCTTTTGAAGCTTGTTTTAAAACTGTGTTAGGGCAAGTATAGCGTTGCCTTTACTTTAGGGGTAGTTTAACCCTATTACTAACCCATGACCTTTCAGGGGACTCTTACTGAATGCTCCAGTTGTTCACTCCACTCTGGTTGGTTGAATGTTGAGTATCTCAAATCCTGTATGAACTGAATTGTTTATCGTACAAATCCCATACCATTCCCTTCCCAGCCTCATGGAATTTTGCCCTTTGCATATGTAATTTAGTGTTCCACAATACTAAGGTGACCTCAATATATGAATATATATGTATACACACATATACATACATATATATATATATATATATATATAGAACTCTTTCTCTGCATACCCTTGTCTCTGGTACATCACACTGCAAATTCCAGTCGCCTCAACCCCTACAGACTCTGATCACTATTTCCTCAACTCAGTGAGACCACAATCTTCTTACAGTTTCTCCTGCCTGGAGGGCTGCCCAGAAAATGCCTCCAGGCAGAAAGCCAGGTGCCGATAGAGCTCACTTTCTTTGTTTCTCTTCCCTCAGGGATATCAGTCTCATACTGCTTTTTGTCCAGTGTTTGAAAACAGTTTTCTAGTTGTTTATTGTAGGACATCAAATCTGGTACTGGTTATTCCATCATGGTTTATGTATTCATAATAATGAAAAAGAAAAAAAGATGAAATATAAAGAGTTACATAATTAAGGATACAGCAGATATAGTCAAGTGGTAATTGTGCTTTTTTCAATTGCATCACAGAACTAAAGCAGGTTTTATCCTACAATTTTACATAACTATAAATGGAACCACAGTAACTACATTTTTTTCCATTAAAAATTCTCCAAAATGTGGATAGATGAACCAGGTCTAGACACTTTAATAAAAAGTTAAAGTAAACATACTTAACTTCTATTGAAATTTACATTTGAAGTATGTTGTTTACTTTGTTAAGCAATTCTGTCACAAGTGAGACTCCCTCCAAGGACAGATTTTATTGTTCTATTTTATAAGGGACAGGGGAGTGTCTAATTCCTACTAGACAATTATCAAGAACAGTTTTTCTTCTCTGTTTTTGCCTCTTTGCCTCCCATTTGATTAATCTTTAATGAATATTTTGAGATTCAACTCAAGTCCATTTCTCTAGGGAATCTTACCCAAATATTTTATCCCTGTTTTACTTATGATAAAGCTAAACCACTGCCAAAAAAGAGAGCATAAAACACAGTACCTAGAAGCATATGGAAATTTCTCTGTTAGCTGTCCGTTTTGAGGGAAGCAGTCTGTGGTATACCAGGCAGCAATTTCCAAGGTTCCTCTCAATCATCGCTCCATAATCCCTTAACTGGATTCCCTATCTGGTCAAAGCTGAATTTCTGCCACCTTTTTTTTCTATTCCAGAACAGCCAGTTGTAAGGGAGAAAATGTGATGGGGAAGAGCACATCCACCTGAATTAAGTCCACAACTCACCCTTCATTAGTGAGAACCTGGTCACGTGGCCACCCCTACCACAAGGCGGGCTGCAACATGTAGTCTAGCTGATAGCCATGCAATGGCTACATCCATAAGTAAGAGGCGGAGAATGGATTTGGGCGGATAGCTAGCATACTCTCCACTGAATTCTCCCCTCTCAGAATTCAACCTTGTGTTCAGATCCAGCGTAGCAGCCAGTTTTGTTAACTAGATAAGTAAGACAGGAAGACAGGATGCTCAAAGTGGGAAGGTTCATTTCGAAAGCTTTTTGTCCAAATATTTGTTTTGTCTAAATAAATTATTATTTGTTAAAAAGTAAAAACATCTGACTCTTCCTTAGTGATTTTCATTACTCCTTTATGTGAAGTTGCATAAGTCTACTAATGAGACTTTCTCCAATCTAATTTCTGCTTAGTGCTCATTTCAGACAGGCAATACAGATACGCAAGTAATTCATTCACTGTTTCTACAGATTTGGGGAACAGACAAGGTTCACATCTTGGTTTTGTCATTTTCAAACTCCGAGACTTTGGTGAATTTACTTAACTTCTTTGAGCCTCAGTTTTTTATAAGTGCAACAATAGATATCTTTCAGTTTATGGTAAAGATTAAATGAGGCAACATTTGTAAATACCTAGTAGCATGAGGGCAGAGTTAGAGCCTCCCAGATTAGGGAAATACACACACGTGCACAAACACACACACACACACACTCACCTTCGCACCTTGCCCTCTCTCCTCTCTCACTGTTCTTCCTTCTATGGAATATTCATCAGGTAACAATGTTAACAATAAGAGGTACTGATACAGATTTTATTCTGTTCCACAACAAAAGTGCATATTTTCTTTTTGGAAAAATCAGCTCATTTCACAAAGTGTGTGTCCAGAAATGATAATCATCAACTTAGAAAAAAATTTCAGGCAGCATGAGAGTCAGAAGAAAGATTATCTTTTCCTTCTTTTCCTTTTTTCTTTTTTTGAGAAGTAGAAGAATCGTTCTGGGTACCCACAAACTATTATGTAGTGATAAGAGCATCTGTCTGGAAATCTCCATACTAATACGAATTCTTCTAAAGTAGCTGTGTGGCCTTGAACAAGTCACTTAGTCTGCCTGGGCCTAAAAAGTATAATCATCATAACTGTCACTTATGAGAAATTACTGTACATAGTACTATAAGGTCATTTTCAATTTAGTTTTCTAATCAAAGCTAAAAGAACTTAATTAATTTGTCTAAGGTTTCTGAGCAATGAAGCAGTGGTTTTAATCCAAATCTGCTTTATCCAAAAGTCTTGCTCTTAACCAAATGGGACGATCAGACTAGCTTTACTTCCAGGTTGGATAAAGCTCTATAATTCAGTGACTCTATGAATTTGAGTCCAGGAAAGATCAAAACAGAAGACAATTTCCTGGAAGAAACTACATTGAAAGCTTTTTTTTTAATAAGGCAAATATATTTTTAGCTCAACTATGCCATTTGGCGCATATGAAGATATACTTGGGAGACTGTTCTCTTTCTCTTACACTCATACGTCAGGGCACTCGAAAGCAAGGAAGAATTCCATGGAGGGTCCATGAATTTGAATTTCCCTAATTGAACATATCCATTAATTATCTCCCCGCTTTCCAGTGTGGAACTTCTCACATTTATTCTTTACCGTATCCAGTTGTTTACTTGTCCACGTTGGTCTCCTCAATTAGACTCTCTCCTCAGAGAAGGTCATGTTTTTAAAAGTCTTCTCCAAGCCCAAGGTCGCTGATTGTCTTTGCAGGTTTGTGTTTTTAAGCATTCTCCTTCACCATGGCCCACTTCAGACAGCCTTGCTATTCACTGACTATCTTTGCATGGTCACCGATTTCCAAGTTGTGGCCCTTGGTTTTGTTTTAATGTGCCATTAATTCAGTAAATATTTCACCATAGAAATTTACAGAAGTGGTCAACAGCGGTGCCTCTGCTCAAAATCCACTTATTTCGCAAATAGCAAACTGGATCTGTCTGTGCTCGGGCGAGACAGCCTACGGTGCTGTGATGGCACCCTCATGTTGCCGTGCACCAGAGAGTGTGCTGTGTGCTTTTTATCCTATATCCTATTCAATCTTCATAAAAACTATATGTGGTAGACATTATCTGATCTTTAGAGTATTTTGCCTCCTTTATCTCCATTATTGATCTGTTTGCCATCCTTAAAAACCTATTCCTAAGCTACCAAGGTTTTGGCCTTCATCTAGCTTGTAAAACATTTTATTTATTGAATTGCTCTAAATTCAATTGGTATAAGCCCAAATTAGTTTAAGTCCCATGGTAGTGGCATGAAGGAAAACAACATAAAGCAGGCAACAAGCTGACGTTGTCATCCAGTCGGAATCATGCAATGTGTCTAATCCAGCCCCAGAGACGTGGGGACAGAGGCGGCCTGTGTCGGGATGACAGCCCGAGCGAGTGTGCTCTACTGGAGAGCTGTCAGGCAGGAGTCACTGTGGAAGATTTTTAAAAATCTTAAAACGAATATATTCCCCCTTCACACCTCCCAAACTTTATATGTGTCCCTTTTGACACTACCCATAGATAAACCCCGAGAAAGAGGGGCAGCTATTGCATTCAGTGCGCTATTAAAGCCCCATTTGGACCACGTCCTGCTCAGAGAACCTCCAGTTCAAAGTTGAGTCTCGTGGGGGCACGTGCCATGGTCATGGAATGTCACGTACAGACAGAGGACAATTGTGCTGTTCCTTGAAACTGGAACTCAACCACTGTTGAGTGTTGCTGCAGATTTCCTGGTGAAAAAAGTTGCACAGTGCATTCTGATTTATGAAATATTTTCAAATCTGTTCCTCGAGAATGGGAGCTCTTGCTCATGGTCATCACTAAGCCAAAGATTAAAATGGTGGAGCGGTCATGCAAACACTGAGCAGTCAAAACATCATGCCTGAAAAATGACAGTGACAGGCGGGGAAACGCTGCAAAGAAGAACTGTGTGGCATTACAGGTAGCTGAACCTGCATAGCCTGCAGGAACAGGAAAGGAACAGATGCTAAGGAAAGGAAATCTATCTTCCTTAATTTTTAGAAATTATCTACCTACCTACCTACCTACATAACTATCTAATTTCACAAAAGATTTGCAACAACATAAAATAATAGGCACAGTTAAATAGAATAATATAAACCAATCAGAGTTAAAGAAACTATCAACCAAAGAGAAAACTAGGGTCAGGTTAAAGATTAGAACAGGTCTCCAGATGTCCCAGTGCATATAGAAAAGTTACGCCAGTTTATTGGCAAAAGGATGTCTTTTCCTTACACTTAAGCTTGAAATAAATTTCTTATAAGCAAAGTAAAATAGAGAGCACTGAGTACAAAGTGGGTGACATTCTTAACCATCTCCTTCCATAAATGCAGCACAAAGTGCGTAGGGCTCTTTCTTCTAGTGTCCTTGAAACTCAGTTGAGACTTATTGCCAAACCAGAAGTTTGTAAGACGTTAAAACAATGTAGTTTCCCTCTGCGGGTCTCTTAGCTCCAGTTTTGCCTAGGGGGATATTCTAGTATTTCTGGCTGAATCATATTTTTCAATTTTACTTAAATGTCAGATCCCTCTTTGGAGACTTCAGATGAAAAACTGAGCTGCTGACAAGTCAAGGTTTCTTTCCTCTGTAATATAGGCAGACGTGAGAAACCTGTGACGGCGTAGCCTCTAATGGTGATGACATCTGCTAATAGGACATTTTATAAAAGCAGAGGCTCTAACTGGGACTCTCAGCTGAATGCGCAGGCAGCCTGTCTCTCCACCACACCTCACTCTCAGAGCATGGACAACGGGCCTGCGGTGACAGGCCTAACATGAACATGTCCTGCCCTGACGTCTGAAAGCGAGAGGGCCTCTAGTGGCCTAACTGCATGTTCCTCTCCCCACTCTGGCTCCTGTGGATAAGGTCCCCCAGCCAAAGAGCCCCCTTATAGAGGGGACCAAGCATAGTTCCTGCTTATCCCTGAGTAGTGGTTTCTGGTTCTCTGCCAACTCATGGAATTTTCCACAAGCCAATCACATCCTCCCAGAAGAACCCAGGGGCATGCCACCCTCTCAATACTACAGAATCAGCCTCCCAAGCCCCTGGCTGTTTACTCTGTTCCTAACTTCTGTGTGGCCCCAACATGGCGAGCGAAAAATGCTCCCAAAGTTATACCTTCAAATATATTGAGACAGCCCAGCCAGTTTCTCTGGCCACCACCGGGCATCCCTAGACCAGGAGTGACAGCGAATGGCTCCATGTCCTCCTCATTCTCTTCTGTTACTCCCAGTTCAGGAAAAGAGGCAGCAGAGGAAGAACCTGATTCCTCTGCCCACACTTACCATTTTCCTCGGTCTTTATTTTCTCCTCTTTGCACTCCATCCCTATGCTATTCTATGTGATGGATATTTTTCATGATTCAAAATGACATCTTCTGTTCCAATTATATCCATTCTAGTGATAAACAACTCTTTTCTCTACCAGCGTTTCTCAAAGTGTTGCGATGAGACCACCTGCATCAGAATCATCTGGAATCCTTGATAACATGCTGATTCCTGGACCACATTGATGGGAATCTCTGACAGTGGGTCCTAAGGGGGTGCATTTTTAGCATGCTCCCACAGTGATGCTGCAGATGGCTTTAGGGCTACTGACCCAGACATTGGGTTACATGGGAGCAGCTCCATCGATGACTGTGTCTCACCCAGACGCGGAGACCCAATCAGAGAGCCTGGCTGCGTTGGGAGCCTCAGGACAACAGCTGTGTGCTGTAATTGCTGTCCCTGTTTTAATAGGGCACTTTGTCTTTGTGCACTGATAAGAGATTCTATTGTCTTGTACTCTCCCACCTGCCACGTATAGCTGGAGAGACTAAATATAGATCCCACCTGCACAGAACATCCCAGAACAGGGCTGCTTCCTTCCTTCTGACCCTGTGGTCCAGGGACATTGCTCCAGAAACATTTGTTCCCAATTACTCTTGCTGAGAAGTGACACGTGGGTTCAGACAGCAGTGTGACCTCTTTTTTGTTAAAAGACCTTGCATAGGAGAAAAACAAAACAGAACTGTAACTGTAGTCATACTTATTGACATTATAGGCAACTGAACTAAAGAATTTACCGAATACCACATATACTTGGGCTTATTTGGTTTTCTCTTTTCATGGGACATACAGATTACTAATCTGTATTCAAAGTTTACTAATTACAAATTATTGTTGGTCTTACAAATAATTTGACCCAGAAACAACAAGCTAAGAATGCTCTTTATGTATGTTCTATTTTCAGGTGTTCAGAAAGCAGTGTAAATCAGTGGTTTTAAACCTAATGTGTGCATGAGAATTATCTGAGGAACTAGTATATCAGAGTGTCCAAGAGTGTTTTGGAATCTCAGTCCTGCTGGTGGATTAGTCAGGGTTCTCCAGAGAAACAGAACCAATAGGCCTTGCGCATGCGCGCGCACACACACATACACACACACATGCACAGGGGCACACACGGAGAGAGAAATCCATTGTGAGAAACCAACCAATATGATCATGGAGGCTGAGAATTCTTGTGATCTGCCATGTGCAAGCTGGAGATCTAGGGAAGTCAATGATCTTCGTCAGTCCAAGTCCAAAGCCTGAGACCCAGGGGAGCCACTGGTGTTAATCCCAGTTCGAGAGCAGGATCAATGGGATGAGCCTTCTCAGCTCTAATAGGCAGGAAAAAAGGGGCCAATCCCTTTTGTCCTATGCAGACCCTCACTGGACAGGATGGTGCCTGCATGCAGGAGGGCCACCTGCTTTACTGAGTCCACTGATTGGAAAGCTAATCTCTGCCAGGTGTGGTGGCTCATGCCTATAATCCTAGCACTCTGGGAGGCCAAGGCGGGAGGATCGTTTGAGCTCAGGAGTTCAAGACCAGCCTGAGCAAAAGCAAGACCCTGTCTCTACCAAAAAAAATAGAAAGAAATTAGCTGGACAACTAAAAGTATATATGTAAAAAATTAGCCCAGCATGGTGGCACATGCCTGTAGTCCCAGCTACTCGAGAGGCTGAGGTAGGAGGATTGCTTGAGCCCAGGAGTTTGAGGTTGCAGTGAACTAGGCTGATGCCACAGCATTCTAGCCCGGGCAACAGAGTGAGACTCTGTCTCACAAAAAAAAAAAAAAAAGAAAAGAAAAGAAAAGAAAAAGAAAGCTAATCTTGCTGGAAACACACTCACAGACACACCCTGAAATAATGCTTAATCTGGGCACCCCATGACCCAGTCACATAAAATTAACTTTACAGCCAGTTCCTAGCATGTAGCCTTGGACAAGTTACTAACCCCTCTTGCCTCAATGTCTCCATTTACTAAATGGGCATAGGAACACTGTATAGCTCATAGTGTTGGTCTAAGGATTAAATTGATGGATACATATAAAGCTATAGAAAAGTATCTGTCAAACTGCACATGATCGATTTGTGTTATTATTCAATAAGGATTGCTCTTTAAAAGACAATGAAAAAGTTCATCCAGAGCAGATCCTGGGAATCTACATTTAAAATAATTATTTCTAACAATGCCAGTGGCTCATGGACCATCCTTTGGGAGACAGTGATCTAGAGGAGTGGTCTTCAGAGGGGTGGGTAAGTGAGTGACTAGCATGACCCTTTGGGGTTTAGGAGGGAATATTGGAATTCTCTTTCTGTTTACCTTCTTTATCAAAAATAAGAAATTTATTTTTATAGTATTTACAATACTAATTGATACTAGGGCTCTCACTGATCCTTGTGGTTTGGATGCCACAGAGGGGTCTCCAGGAATTCCCTATGAGGGAAGCGTGGGAGTCCCACAAAGCAGAGGCTGGTGGTGGTCCCCTCGCTGACAGTTTATGTTCAGTGCATTGTGATGTACTGCAATTTATATTCATGTTAAATGAAACAAATTTATGGATTATATTTATCTAATTGTAGATAAATTGGATATATCCTTACAAAATAAAAAACTGACTTGAAATGATTTTTGCTAAAAAATTACACATCAATGATAATGCTAACGATTTAGCAAAAGTAAAGAACAAGTAAATGGCAACATTGCCGTTTGCCTTGGTTTTGACACAATCCCTCTGCCAACCATATCTCCCATAAAAGCCATCTTCGTATAATTCATCCAATGAAAAAGAGGCCCCCAAATGGTGCATTTATCAAGAGTACTACTTGAAATATTAATTACTTCTGCTCTAGTTAATGACTATTTCATCCCAAGTATACGAGGGCTGCTCTAAAACTATCCAGTCATTGTTAATGTAATTTTTCATATTACATGGCTGCATACTTTCTGGACAGCTCCCATATGTTACGCCATGATCTATTAAGGAAAGTTACCAGTGCATTAAAAAAGTTTAGAGAGCATTAGAGTAAATTTTAAGATTCAAGATTCTCTTTGTCAACCAGGAAGTTCACATGCACAGAGATCAATAACAAAGTGAGAGATGCTTTCTTCCTCTCTCTCTCTCTCTCTCTCTCTCTCTCTCTTCCCCTCCCCACCCCAC
Source organism: Avahi laniger (assembly GCA_963575035.1). Taxonomy (NCBI): domain Eukaryota; kingdom Metazoa; phylum Chordata; class Mammalia; order Primates; family Indriidae; genus Avahi; species Avahi laniger. Next base: position 21,529 of record CAUYSK010011089.1, on the reverse strand, counting down.
TCTCTACTCTTAACGGGTGGCTATGAATTGTGCTTTTGGGGACTCACTAAGCACAGAACATTGACACTCAGCGCGAACTAGGTGCTGTAACTTCCAGAAGGGAAAGAAACTAAAGAAAGGCCGACCTTCTATCCCTTAACACTGTCTCCTATTAACGCGAAAAGCTGGCTGGAATACGCAGACACGTGCTGTGTAGGTCCCTGGGGAAGGGCACCTCGTGAGGACTCTCAGGCAGGAAAAAACTCCCAAACACAGAAGGCTCAGAGAGGACTGATCCGACAGATTCAAAGGAACGTTCACTCTTTCACGTTCAAACTTTAGAGAATTTCTATAAAGTCACATAGCAGAATTTAAGAATTTCTGAGAAAACAGTATGGAATATACACCAAATACCCAAATCCCATCACATTCATTAGACTTTCTTGTGTGTCCTGCACCCCTCTTTCCACTTGCCAGAGAATGTTCGTAACCGTAATTGTCCTACTTAACTAATCTGGAAACCCTCCTGGAACTTAGCCCAGAGATTAGCAAGACTTGCTTTAAATTCTGACAAAGTGGTCATACCTCTGCATATGCTCAGTAGACAGTATTGAGCACACGGGTGTATGTCATGCTGGCCTCACATTTGGTTACCCCAAGGTAAACAGATTTACAAGGTGTGACTATAAGATAATGAGGGGGCTTTTCATAAACTCTCTCTTAGGGTAATGCCAACCGTGGTACCAACTATATTTCAAACAATAACCTCATCTTGGGAATGAATGTATAGGCTCCCACAGAGACCACCTCAAAGGAAAAATTCATTTGTTTGGTTAAGCTGCGGTCTACACATTCACACAGCAATTTCATTTCTCTAAGTTTACAAATTTCTGGACCTTGCTAGGCATGGATATCTTTTAGGAAGTGAATACTGTATATTTCATTTGAAAGACTTTAAAAGTTAAACGAAATTGCTATGAGAATGTGCAGACCGCAGCTTAACCAAACAAATGAATTTTTCCTTTAGAATTCAACTTCTTTTTGCAGGGGCTTCTCGCGCATGAGGTTTTTAGCCCAGGGTTTTAGAGATATTACATTTATGCGGGTGTTAAATGCAGGCATAACATTGAGAGCTCAGGAGCTGGCTTTGGAGCCAGGCTGGAGTTGAGCTGCTCCCCAGTGCTGGCATGCCCAACTGAAGTTGAGGATTGCTTGGTTCTAGAGCTGATTATTTTAATAATTTTTGGTTTCCCAAAGTGGCAATTCACATGATTCAACTTAATTTTAAGCTTTGCTGCCATATGCTTGTGCCTGCAATTATAACCATTAACCGATATTTAATTTTCACAGGCAGGTTATAGTGGTTAGTTTAGTACTACAGAACAGAAGATATATTACCATTTAAAAGTTCAGGAGTACAATGCATGCTTCTGAGTCATTAGTAAATGTCATAAAATACAAATATCAAAGCTCAGGTCTGAAGTGGCCTACATGCTCCCTAGAGGTCTGAGCAATGTGAGTACATGATAACTTCGTTACCATAAAAAACCTAAAAGTTATTCTCTCTGATACCACCCCCTGCCCCCATAATGTTAAGCCAGGGGTTGATGTTCGTTTGACAATGAGCGTGTATTGGTTACAAAGTGGAATGATGACTCCCTGATACAATTACAGAGAGTTACACACAACAAAGGGAATGCCTTTCAAAACCATTTGGTCTGCAAAAAATTCTATCCAGCTCATAGCAAGGCATCGATCACACCAATTTTTATCTGTTACCTATTTGAGTTTCTGTACCTCACGTACTTTCTTTTGTGTAGTCATCTCATAAGGCTAAGGGGAAATCAACTTCTGCCCACAGAAAATATATTCAGATTTCTCATCAAGTTGCTTTATTATAACAGCTTCGTAAGGACAGACAGAAAGGGAAGCCGATTGCAATTGGGCTCTGATTGAGTGATTGGCTTTAATTGTGTTTTATGCTCCAAGGAAGCAACTTCATCTAAAAAACATGAGATCTCTTAGATTGCATACTACACTTCTATACTTTACTTCCAGCGAGATGATCATTTTTTTCCCAACGCTTGTCATGGCTTCTTGGATGATTCCCATGAAGTTAGCATTCAACCTCAGGGTTGAATATCACAAACAGGAGGTGGCTCTTTTGGGAGTGTTTCTTATCCAGAACCATCTATTTGAGCCAATCTCCATGCAAATGACAATACCATGATTCTCTCTTACAGAGACCTTCACATTAAGCCCAATTCAATTAGACTTTAATGTCAGTTTTTATTGCTCTGGAGAAGACAGGCTGATAAATTTTCTTGATAAAACCTTGTTCCTGAAGATTCTCTCACATTCCTGATCTTGTAGACCAGCCATTCTTAAATGATCTCCCTCTCTCTCTCTCTCTCTCCCTCCACATATCTATATATATATATATATATATATATATATATATATACCACAAGGTAATGTGATGATTATTGGAAACAAAAAAGATGGAACGAGAGTGGCCCAGGAGATGTGCCCAGCCTGTCACCTCTTTGAGTTGTGTAACAACCAACACTGTGGCCTCAGATACTGACGGGGGTGTCTTGCATGCAGATGTTATCTGTTGAGTGTGTTAAAGGGAAAAAAGTTAAGCATAGTTGATACCCAACCCACTGAGTTTAGAAGAGGTGAGGTGATCCTAGTGCCTGGTTGGGATGACACACACAGGCACTATGTCTTCTAAGAGTTCTGGAGCTGGTAGTCCCCGGTTACAGGAGGGCCGCTCACCAGTACTGGCAGGTCCGACTTGGACCCAGACCTGGCTTTTGACCAACTCTCACCACCAGAAATGGGAATTACAAATGGTTCAACTTAATGAAGCTCTGCTGCCATCCTCCCTCAGCGCTCCAGATATTTTCTTTGCTTACCCCAGCCCTCTTCCAAGCTCTGCCTGTGGTCCAGTGGCCTCTTGCTGGATGCTCTATTTTGCATCATCCTTGAACTTTCTCCCTTTCCCTGCATCAAAATCCACTGTTCTCCAGGTAGGGATCACACTGAGGTGTTGCTGCATCTTCACGCAGTACCCGGCTTCCACTCTCAGATCGCAGTGGAATCCAAAGAGATCCACCGTAGGAGAATTTTCAATTAGAGCAGGAAGGCAGAGAGGAGAGGACACCTCTGGATAAACGTGAGCTGATGGGGCAATTTCCTTGGACTCAGATCCTAATCTGGGTCCAAGTGGCTGCCTGCCTCTCCTAGACATACGACAGCCTTTTCACGAGTGGTGATTAGGCAACCGGAGAAAATATTACATTGTTTTCCAGGCCACACTCAAGAGGGGTCTATTTTTGCTATTCATTTTGCAATGGCTTTAAATAGTGTACCTGGGGAGGCATTTTGAGATCAAGGAGTTTACCTTTGAGATGATTTCTCCTCTTTGTCAGCTTTGGGGCCACTGTTTGGCACAAGATGTGTGCTGTTATGATATTGCAATCTACTGGGACAAAAATAGCTCATGATGTCACCCCCTCAGCCCAGGAGTGCTGCCCTCAGGAGATCATCTGCGAGGAGGGGAGACAGGGTGGGCCAGGTCCAGAGCCTCCACAGAGACAAGAATAGAGTGCTAATGGCCTGCGGCGACATGGACGAGAGTGGGAAGTGGACAGAGATATTTATAAAGAGAAACGGCTCTGAGCATCTGCTAAGTCCCCATTCTCTTCTTTTCCCCAGGTCTATTTCTGGCTCCGTTTGCACAGCACAGGCAGCTCCTGCGAATAAAGAGCCTTTCTCCCGCCTGCCCTGGCCTCCGACTGAGCTCTCAGAGAGCCAGGCGGTGGATGGAGGTTGGCAGTGTCTGGAGTTCTCACTGAAAAGCATTCCGCCAAATGGCAAGGCACCCGGGGCGAGTGAGCTCATCGCCACTGATTTTTTTCCCCCGGAACTTTTTGGTTTTGTTTCCCCATCGTGGAACTCAGTGCAGCAGCATCGCTCAGTGGCCCAGCCCAGAACTGCAGAGGGAAGCCGCTGCCTGTGCATGAATTCTGGGCTCACAGGGCAGAGCTCAAGGAAGCAGAATTTTAAACCTTTATTCAACAGGGCAGATGAGAACAGTTGCCTCCTCTGTGCTTCTCTCTAGACTGACGGTTCACAGTTCTAATCCAGCTCTCTGCGTCGTGGGAGTGACCTCACCCGGGCACCAGGCTGTAATGGATGCAAAGGAGGAAGGTGAGAGAATCAGGTGCCACACACTTACCTGGAACTTCTACCCAGAAACAGAAGCATTAAATGAACATCGTATTGCCTTCCACTCAATTAAGATGCTTCGGAAGCAACGCTTATTTGGAAAAATATATTAATGTGATTATTTTGTGTTCACAGTGTGTGACTCTACTTCCCAACACTGATTAATCGTTATACTCAATCATTTTAAAGATCTTAAACTCATTAATCAAAATTTAAGCTTTCTGCTCATTTTTTTAAAACTTCGTATATACAAATATGAACTCACAGAAGCAAAAGATCGGATTGTGATTCTGCCTGTTGCGGTGGAGACAAAGATAAAAGTATGCTAGATTTTCCAGAATGTTCTTATTCTTAATTCATACCTCGGATGCAGCAGCAAGAATAGAGTTTTTCCTCTTAATATGTACATGACAAACCTCAGAGAATGCTGACAAGGGATCTTATGAGATTGTACAATAAGCCAACAAACCTGACCCCAATCTGCATCTATTTCTAAAGAGTCTAACCAAAGAACTTGTCTGCCTCTCAGAAGAGTAAGTGTCTCAGTTCATTTTATGCTGCTACAACAGAATACCTGAGACTGGCTAATTTATAATGAGCAAAAATGTACTAGCTCACAGTGTCAGAGGCTGGGAAGTTCAATGTCAAGATGCTAGCATCTGGCGAGGACCCTCACATGCAGAAGGAGAGGATGACAGAGGGCATGAGAGGGTAGAACCAAGGCACCAGTCCCACTCATGACAGTGGAGCCCTCATGGCCTGATCACCTCTTAAGCCTCCCACCTCTTAATATTGCTAAATGGCAATTAAATGTCAACATGAGTTTTGGAGGGACAAACATTCAAACCATAGCATAGCATAGGAGGGGATGGCTCTCAGGGAGATGAGGGAAACACTTACAATTTATGTTCTCAATTCTGCTTAGTCAAGAGATCAAAGCACTGAAGTTTCTTGTGGTTGAAGCGTGACCCAGTAGAGAATCTATCCAGGGAGGCGAGTGGCTTCCAAAACAAGGTTTCTCAAGGTAGCATCGGACGTGGTTCTAAAATGTCTCATCCTTGCAGGTTTTAAAATATGACTTGTCCATTTCCCAGGGTGATCTGACACTTGGGGACAGAGTCGCATTCATGGCACTTGAGAAACTGATCTATAATCCAGATCTCCAAATGTGCAGTGAGAAATAAAACCATCAGAATGAACAGGAAATGTTCTTTCTACCGTCCCTCCTTGTAGAAAAGCTACGTGGGAAGATCAATTATAGTTGGAAAATGGTTTGGTCATCATGAAATCAAAGTGTGAGGGTGGAGGAAATGAAGTTATCTGAATGGCCAGGATCACTGAGCTGTGATTTACAGGACATACCTTGACAAGGACATACCTCCCAGACGTCCTAGAGCACCCATTGTCTTGGATTGAGTTTCCTGGAAACAGACTTTGAGACAAGGATCCATATGAAAGTGACTTTTCAGAATGTGTTACCAGGAAAACTAGTAGGCGAGTGGGGAGGTGGAGCAGGAATGGGAAGTAAGCTATGCAGGCTGCGTTATCAAGCCAAGTCCCCGGGAAGGTGAGTTTGGCTCAATCTCACAGGAGAGCTCTGGAGAAAGTGGAATTCCCACATCAAACTGTCCCAGTCGGGGCTGAGGGAACTGGCCTCTACTCTTGCACCCACGGTCGTTGGATACGAGCCACCACGTGTACAGCTGAACAGGCTCTGGCAACCTGCACTGAAGTCAGCACGGACCTGGGGTCAGTACCCAAAGAGACGCAGGTGCCGGCCATTGGAAGCGGAACCATACTGGAAAACCAAGCGCAGGGACGCCTGGATGAGGTTGGCCACCTCCCTCCTGGGAGGCCAGTGCATCCTCCCCTGATTGTTGTGGGGATACTGAGTCACAAACTTACTCTCAACCACCCTCCAGTCTTGAGCACCCGCTAAAGGCCACCCCTTCCTTCGCTATGTCCTGGTCGCTGATCTTCAGCGTCATAACTTATATCCACCCTTTTAACAAATACGACTTAGGGTGACTTTGTCTACATACAGTCAAGCTCGATTTTGGCATGCCCACGTACCCTTGCTTTGTACTTGGACTTTCCAGGTGCTTACAGTCTACACTGCATAAAGTGGGGAAAAGAGGATTGGGAATTACATAGTTAACAAAGGCTGTGCTGTTTGTCACCCCTCCCCCTACATGGGGCCTGAATTATGTGACTGGGGTGACAGTGATTTAAATGAAGAAGCTAAAATGTTTACTGCATCCTCCTCTTCTCTAAAAGAATAGCTACAGAGTCTAAATATTGCATCTTTGACTTTGCTAGACTAGGAGAGGAAATTACCCCCAGGAGGAAGGCCATGCGTGACCGGGGTTAAGATATGGAAACACACAAAGACCCTTGCCCATGTGTGCCAGGTTTTGGAATCCTACTCAAGGAGACAAGCTTGCCAAATTCCTCTTCCATCGGCCCCAGATTGGGAGCCCAACTTTATAGATAATATTTTACCCAACCCTTTCCTTCTCCCTCTCCCAACACACCCATTTCCACCCTGACTCCCACCCTCTCTGTCTCTGTCTCATTCTTTACTCCTCTTTCTGTGTAGAATTCTATCGTTTCAGTTCCAGGGAAATTATTTTTTTCCTAACAAGTGTAAAGTGAGGAAACTGCTCTTTATGATGAAAGGACAAAAATCCTCCTCAACCTAGATATTTCTAACGCTCTTCCTCGAGGGTCTAAGGTGAGAAGTTATTGAAATCCGACATCAGTGGATTTCTACGCAGCTTTCTGGAGGCAGAGCACAGAGCAGCGACTTGAGCTGCTTATCACAGGATCTGACAATCCTTTGTTTCAGATCGAAGATGAAATTAAGAGAGAAAAGAAACAGTGCAGTTAGCAAGAAAGGGGTTCTTAATGGTGAGGGCGGATGAAAACACTGTCGGGGAGGAGGCGTTTCAGCCTGCAGCCCTGCTGAGCTGGGCTTCTGAGCTCTGTTTTGCTTCGCGGGCTCACAGGACAGTTGGGGGCATTGCCAAGAGCACGCAGCTTCAGACCCTGCTGCAGGACCTAGGGACGGATGCATGGACACCACTCCTGAGTTAATTGGCTGTATGACACATGATTTAAAAAACTCTTCCTAAAATCTCATTCCTGTACTTCACGGTCAGTGCCCTGGTAACCGGGGAACTGGGCCAGCCAGATGATCCCACTGGTGAACAGACCAACTCAGAGTTCAAGGGGAGGCCTCAAGCTCATCCTTAGATACCCCAAATCTTGATGGGCACATGTGCTTCAGCCAATTTTTGCATGGCTACAATGTTGAGAATTTTTCTGCCTGGAATGTCTTTTCTTTCTGGCTCATTCTTATCCACACATCATTTCTTAATATATAATTCCTATAAAATATTTAATATCCAGCTCAAATGCTCATCCCTCCATAATTCCACCGTCACAAACCTTTTCATCCTAGGACCCACAATAACTTGAAATAATCTTTTTCTGTGGAAATTGGATTTTTTCCATTACGTAAACGCATCAACTCAATTTTATTTCTTACGTTAGCTTCTAAGCAGTAACTTTCTGTGCCTCATGTTTTTCAACTATAAATTGAGGATAATAATAACAGTAGCTGCTTCTGTGGGTTGCTGTGGTGATTAAATGAATTAATATATACAAGGTTAAATGAGTTATTGATAATACGTAACAGAACAGAGCTAGACACATAGTAAATGTTCAAAGAAGTTAGCAATTATGATGATAATGTTTACTGTTATCATAGTAACCTGATATAGTTTTAGTAAATATTTTGGGATGGATAAATAGGTAAAAATAATTATCAATTACCCCAAAGCATGAGTGACTTGAAAACCTAGTCCCAAATCCCAGACTCCCTGAGGATTTCTTCATCACCACTGGGCTCAGCTACAATCTGGATTGATCTGTAATGACCTCCAAGCCTGTTGGGTAAAACCAGTTAAAGTTAAATAAGAGAGATCCAAAGACAGTGAAGTCTTCTCAGAAGGAAAGGAAATTGCCATTAGTATTATCATTGCAGTTTCGGAATAATAATGGCTTCTGCTGCTATGGATGTTTTAAAATTTATCTAAATTTGAGAGTCTGGAAAATGACAAAGAACTTCATCGCTCAATTATAACTCTGGTTGTGTAAACCCAGGAGACTTGGAACCTCTTAAAATTTTTTAAAAGAAGGGCTAATTAGGCCAGGTGTGGTGGCTCACGCCTGTAATCTCAGCACTTTGGGAGCCTGAGGCAGAAAGATCACTTGAAGTCAGGAGTTCAAGACCAGCCTGGGCAATACAATGAGACATATGTGCATGTGTGTTTGTTTATTACTGTACATATGTAGTATGGCATTATATATAGTATCATATATACTACATATTATATAAAATGTCTATATAATGTATTAACATATGTACATTACATGGCTTTTATATGTGACATTATATTATACTATATATAATACTTATATTAAATATGGAATAATTTATATAGACATTATATAGAGAGACATCATATATATGATATATATAGTCATGCATCACTTAATGCCAGGGATATGTTCTGAGAAATGTGTCCTTAGGCGATTCCATCACTGTGTGAACATCAGAGAGTGTACTTACACACTCCTAGATGGTATGGCCTACTGTACACCTAGGCTACAAACTCCTGCAGCACGTTAGTGTACTGGATACTGTAGGCAGTTGTAACACAACGGTAAGTATGTGTGTATCGAAACATACCTAAACAGAAAAGGAACAGTAAAAATATGATAGAAAAGATGGAACACCTGTACAGAGCACTTACCATGAATGGAGCTTGTAGAACTGGAAGTCGCTCTGCGTGAGTTACGAGTGAGTGGTGGGTGAATGCGAAGGCCTAGAACCTTCCTCTGCACTTTGTAAACTTTACAGACTTTATAAACACTGTACACTTAAGCGACAGTATATTTATGTAAAACTATTTTTCTTCAACAATAAATTAATGTTAACTTACTGCAATTTTTTTACTTTATAAACTTTCTAATTTGTTTTAACTTTTTGACCCCTTTGTCATAACACTTAGCTTAAAACACAAACACATTGCACAGCTGTCCAAAAATATTTTCCTTCTTTATATCTTTATAAGCTTTTTCCTATTTTTAATTTTATTTTTACTTCTTAAATTTTTCTGTTAGAAATTAAGACACAAGCATACACATCAGCCTAGGCCCACACAGGGTCAGGATCATCAAGACGCCATTAGGTGACAGGAATTCTCAGCTCCGTTATCATTTTATGGGACCACCTTCATCTGTGCTGTCCACTGTTGACCAAAATGTCACTATATGGAGAATGACTGTGTGTGTATATGTGTGTGTGTGTGTATATACATACACACATATATATGTGCATAGATATTATATATATGGAGTATATATAATGTCATACTACACATATATAGTATGACAAATGGAGATAAGTTCTGTAAAGAAAAATAAAGTAAGTCACGGGAGATAGAGTGATGGTTTCCAGAGTAACTGGGAGACCTTTCTGAAAAGGGGCCATTGTGGAGACATTTCATCTAGAAGAAGGAGTGAAGAGGCCCCAAAGCTCTCAGGACCAGTGAACTGCAAGCAGCGATAAACGCAGGTGTCGTGGCCCCGAGGTGGGCACGGTCCCCAGTGGTGATGGGACATCCAGGAGCCCAGCATGGCTGCAGATGAGCAGGTCAGATGGAGGCAGAAACAGGGGCAGGGACTGGCTCATGACAGGCCCTGTAGACAGCAGGAAGGACGTTGGCACTCAGAGCAGGGTGGGAACCTCGTATGGGTCTGAGCGGAAGAACGTGGGCTGAGACGTGCTGAGAAGGATCACTTAGGCTGCCGGGAGGAGAATACAAGGGATGCCAAGAAGCTGATGGCGATGTCCCAATGCTTAGGAAGAGCCAAGCAAAAGCCATGGCACATCCTGGGCTCTTGATCAAAAATAGGTCAAGGAGGGAAAACACAATATTAGGGAAACAAAGAGCGTAAGAAACACACATCAGAGATCATTTAGTGAGAATTCATAACATCAAAAGCAATTTCTAAAATTCAGGGTGGATTTTTTAAGCCAAAAAACACATCGACGCTCCTCCATGCCCAGCTGCCTTTGAGTGCAGTGGATGCCACGTGGATCATGTGGCAGCCACAGACAAGCACACGGACGACAGGGACAGCCACCAGCGAGCTATGCCTGGCACTCAGCTGCCTCTACTGGGAGTTGGTTTTGTTTGTCCAACCTGTGCCCAGTGTGCCATAAAATCTGAGAAATGGGACCCAGAATTTTCTCCATTTCCATTTCCTCTGCTTCACTCTTTTCTCTTTCTTTTTCTTATTCTTCTCTTCCTCTGCTTTCTCATGAACTCATTCATTGTTTTGATAAAATTGTGCACACTGCTCTGGAAGAATTTAAGCAATGCTTAAAAGTAACGAAAAAACAGGTTTGTTTGTTTTTTTTTTAAAAGCTACCACATAGAAACAATCACCATGAGCATTTTTAAGTGAACTGATAGAAGATTGTACAAATAACACAAATGTAATGTATTTTCTGTAGGCCACAAGTCTGAAATGCGTCTCATTGGGTTAAAATCGATGAGATTTTAGGTGTCTGCAGGGCTACTTTTCTTTCGGAGACTCTAGGAGTAAATCTGTTTTCTTGCATTTTCCAGCTTCCAGCAACATCCTGCATTTCTTGGCTTGTGGCCCCTTTCTCCATTTTCAAAGTCAGCAACAGAGCATCTTTCTGGGACTCTGCTCCCATAGCCTCATCTTTCTCTGATCGTAGCTAAGGAAAGGTTCTCCTCTTACGAGGACCCATTTGATTATCTTGGGTCCAGCCAGGTAATCCAGGGTAATCTCCCTATCTCGGGTCCTGAACCTTCCTCACATCCACAAAGTCCCTTTTCCCAGATAACGTAACCTATTCACAGATCTGGGAGTTAGGACATCTTCGGGGGGGCCATTGTTCTGCCTACCAGATAGACAAAATGCTTTTATAAAAATGCAGTATACTTTTTTTGTTATTTTTAAAAAGTGTTCAGTTTTACCTAAATGAACAGATTTCAGAATTAATTGTTGCAGAGAGACATCATTTAGTCCTGCTGTGTGTGTTAACTGGCAGGTGTAATTACAGAAAGCTAAAAGGCTTAGATCGAGGGCCAAAAACCTGCACAGCAATGGAAGAAGGAATTGTGCAAAATCTATGTGGTGCTAAAATAAGCATAATGGAATGTCTTTTTTTTGAGATATCAACTAATTAATTTAAATTGATACTCTCTTTTATCTCTAGACCCTATCTCCTCCAACCCACCCCACTCCCCCAAATTGTAAGTTAATCTAGTTTCAGCTTTTGAGTTTCCAAAGTTTAAGCCCAATGGGAATAGAAAGGAGTCGGGACATATATGACATTGAGTGGCAGCCAACTCTTCCTACCCTTTCGTGGTCTCACTCCCTGCTGCCATGATGTGAGGAAGACCTATCAGCCATGTGGCAAGATCTATTAGAAGAGAACTAAAAGCCCTACCAGACAAGCACCAGCTGAGCTTGCAACAAGCATCCAGCTAGGTTAATGAGGACACTTGGAACCTTCCAGACATCCCAGTGCTCCAGCCAACATCGTGTGTAACAGAAGAACTACCTGGTAAACCTACAAAATCTTGAGAAATTATATATCGCTGGTGATTTATGCCACTAAGATTGGGTGTGGTTTGTTATGCAGCAATTAAAAAAATAAAATAGGAGGAAGATGCTGGTGGAAACCAAGCCTTTGATAAATGTAGAGGAACAACTTAGGTGCTCAGGTCCAGCTTGATATATGGTGGACACCAGCTCACACCTGCTCATACCATGATAATTGTTCAAGGGGGGGTCACTAGAAAACAAGTATGGATTTTGGGGGGCACGGTAACCATGAAATTCAGCCTACAGACCTTCAAAAGCAAAATGGGGACCCTTTGCCTCCAAGGCTGTGTGCGTTTGGCACCAGGGACAGCTCCCTGGACGGCTGGTTCCCTTTTTAAAATGATCTCTGATTGTCATGCACTAGCTGTCTGGAAAGGGATATTACCTGGACCCCAGAGGGATGTGACATGTGACATTTTGGCCTGCTCCCTTGACGGCTCTGAGGACTTTCTTAGACTGCTCCAGGGATGAGCTTGAAGATGCCTCTGAGTGAGGAGAAAGTCACATTCATAAGTTTACCTGTAGTAATGGTTTAGCCACAGTTCCCTACTGAAATTCAAATTTCTGTGCCCACTTTGGAGAAAAACAAGATCTAAAGAGGGTGACAGAAGGAAGAGCTAGTTAATGCCTCTGTCAAAGTAGCAAGGGTGGCCATCAGGGAGGACATCACAAAGAATCTCTTGAAAAACAGGTTGTCACACAAATGACAGAAGATTAAATGAAGCCTGTTTTCACTGCCCAGGTGGCCCCTGAGTTCTCCACGACCATCTGCATCAGCCCCACCCCACACAGTGCGGAGCCCCTACAGGCCGTGAACTCTCCTCTCACAGGGTCGGCTCCAGCATCCCAGCAGTAGGTGGTGTCACCGCCCTCGTCCCCCTCCCCACCTCTCAGGGCTTCCAGCACTGCCATGGGGCCCTGGGACTTACTCTCTTGTGTAGGATGTGACCTTCCAGCCTGGGATACACACTCATGATGGGAGCAGGGCCGTGGTGGCTTTGGGCTTTCCTAACTCAGGAAGTTAACTCTGTTATGAGTTTAATCTTGGACAAAGTTGTTTACCACCAAACTGCGTAACACAGAGGGACGGGGTGGAGGGGTGGCAGCTTTCCATGGGGCTCCTCAGTGGAAATACCTGCTGGCTGAGATTGTCACCTGCTTTCCCTCTGGAGGGTGGGGCCGGTGCTCACAGCGCTCACCTTGCACAGAGCCACATCACACCTGCCTGGCCTCAGTCCTCCAGCCACCCATTGTTGTTTTCAGGGGAGAAAATGACAAGATTGGTGACGTCCAATATTGACTGTAGAACCTGACTTCCCAGAACTTCCTGTCCAATGTCCAATGTCCAGTGGGTCTTAAGATCCCTTGGACTGTTTTTATTATAACCCTGGACTAGGTCCTGAGAACGTTCCCAGGAAGACCTGGCTCTCTTTGGGATTTCAGGTAGTTCTGGAGCTGAGCGGTTGTGGAGTGAGCAAGGCGGATCTGTCCAGCCTGAGTTCCTGGGCACAGCATGGCTTCTGGGAGGAGACGTGGTTCTGTCTCTGAACAAGGCGCAGCTGTACCCATTAGATGATGGACCACAGGTAGATGGAAACACGCAAAACTATTAAGGTTTTGTGCAGCTAAAAATATGACCTGGTATCTGTGTTTAAAAAAAAAAAGGAAAGGCTGTTCTGACAGTGGCTGGATTTTTTCCACTTCCTATGGGCCGGATTGTGCTCTGTGGAGCCCTGACCTCCAATACCTCCGAACGTGACTGTATTCGGAGACAGGGTCTTTCAGGAGGTCGTTATGTTCAAATGAGGCCCTGAGGGATGGGCCTTCATCCAATACGACTGGAGTGCTCTTAAGAAGAGGAAGGGTCGTGCGTGCTCAGGAAAGGCCGTGCAAGGACACAGCGAGAAGGCAGCCGTCTACAAGCCAAGGACAGAGGCCTCAGGAGAAACCAAACCTGCCAACATCCTGATCTTGGACTTCCAGCCTCCAGAGCTGTGAGAAAATAAAGTTCCATTGTTTGAACCACCCAATCTATGGCATTTTATAATGGCAGCCTGAGCAAACCTGTATAGAAAGGATCTAGAAGTTCCACCAAACAGTCATGCCGGCCTGGCTGTATCTGCTAAGAATGTGCTCGAGTGTCCCCGAGGGAGGTATGAGATTGTAGCTCTGGTCACACTCTCTAAAACCAAAGGGGACGGAAGTAGGAGATGAGGTCGGGAAGATAACAAAGAGATAAGATCAGGTAGATCCTTTTAAGGACTTCTCTGTTGAAATGTTTTTAAAAGTTACAGTGTCTTGGCTTAATACACCACTGGAAAAATAGAGAACACAAGCACAAATTAATTGAGTTCATTTAAAATGGCATCTGTTCTCTCGTCTCTGCAGAAAAATGAACAAAGGGCAAATGACACGGATCTGAAACGCTGGGCAGAGGAGTTGTGATGGCGTCATATGGGAAACGGTGCAGGTGTCTGAACGCAGATGGCTGTGCCTGGTGGCTGTTGTTTGAGGAGAGTGAAGAAAAGGAAGTGGTGGGGAGGGCAGAGGACATTCCTAGTCCCATCTCTTTGTCATGCCTTCCTGCCTCCTACCCCCTGTCGCATCAGTACTTCCCACTGTCACAGTAAATGTGGGCAGAGGAGCCCTCCCCCAGCACCGTACTTCAGCAAATGTCCCTGTGCCCTTCCCCAGCCAGGCTGGTCACCACTGGGTGAGGGGTCCAAGGAGTCAAGCCCCCCAGGCCCCATGCACCCCCTGCTAGACCACACCCTCTGGTCCCTGGGACCCTGGAATTATCTACCCCACAGTCCCAAGACCACTTCCAGCATCTCTTCTAGCAGCCTCTTCCCAGTGTCCCTCTTCAGGAGGGCCAAGGAGACTTCCAGTGTGCGCCCCCCAAGGTGGGGGCCGGGGGGCTGCTTCTGGAGCCTGGGCGTGAAGCTGGAATCTCCACACACGATTAGCTGCCTCTCCAGGTAGGAGGGAGCCGGGACGGGAAGAGAAGCAGGGAAGGGGCTGGTCGCGGGCTTGGGCATGTGGGGCTGGCTCTCCTTGCAGTGGGCTTTCTGGCACTTCCTGTGGAGGAACCCGACCTCTGCATCCAAACCTGACCTTCCACGTCCTTACGAAGTCATGTTTGCCAAGGGAGGAGGATAAATATGTTTTATGCAACAGCGTGTGGCTTGATTTATCACTTTGCGTATTGGACACATGGTGTGTGCACCTCCGAGTGTGCAACGCTGGGGGCAGCCTGCCCCCCCCCTCCAGGCCTCTTTCCTCGGCCACCGACTCTGAAACCAAGACCCTGTTAAGGGCGACCCTAATAATTCGTTTTCCCTTAATTTTAGATCATTGCATCTAAATTTGTCTTTTCCTCTGCAAAGCATTAAACAGTAATGTTCTCAACTGGTTATGAATAAATATTGGAATTTGTGATATTCTCCCTTTGTTTACATATGTGAAGAAGAAAAATGATGGATGTCGTTTTGGTATTAACTCAATGATTTGGCATTTGAATTCTTCTTTTCTGTTTTTCCAATATCCTATCAAGCCACACTGTAAGATCGTTTTTCCTTCTAATCCTAATACCACAATGATGGCATTTAACTAGAGACATCTGTCTTAGTTTCCTTCAGTTCAGAGGCATTGGGACGGGAGGCACAATGCGCATGTTCTCTCCTTGGTTCTCAGGTTTGCAGTTTTATGTGCAGTGACCGAGTCCGGTCAGCAGATGGCAGCAAACATCTTGTAAGAAAAAAAAATTATTTAGGTTGAGTTAAAAATAAAGAGAAAGGACGAGAGGAAAAAACCACAGGACCTGTGGAGAAGCCCTTGCTTGCAGGACTGGGCAGTGCACACGTCTTATACGTCCATACGGGGCTCGTCCTCGTTTCACGCGACCCTTTCTACCCAACCCTGCTCAGTGGTGACTCAGGTTGGCACAGGCAAACTGGGGAATCCTGAGGAGGGGAGGTTGAGGCAGGGGTGGCTTGGAGCACAGAAGGTTGGCCCCGACTCTCAGCCCCCAGGAGGGGCCGCCTGGGCTGGGTGGCACTCTGCCCCTCCGAGTGTCCCGCTCTGACCTTGCTCCCCGCTGCAGCCACTTGGCTGGTCCTCCCTGCTGCTCTGTATGCACCCAGCGTCCTGCCGACTCTGGGCTCCAGCACCCGGCCCTCCTCCCGGGCTGCGAGGAGGCGACAGCTCATTTAACCTGTGTCCTCATCTCCGCGCTCAGCTCGCGGTTGCCATGGCAACCCCCACGGCTCCTCAGGCTTTTCTCACTGACTGACCAGGCCTGGAAAACCGTTCTGGAATTGACAGAGCTATATTCGGGGAAAATTTAAAGGAAGAGCAGCCTGACCTAGTTTTAATGCTGCACAAACGAGATGGCAGGGATGCGAGATGTCACGAAACAGACAGGGACAGTTGCTGCCAGGAAGATGAGAAGACTTCAGCAGCTCAAGGGAGCTAGAGCAAGGGCCCGGCCTTTGCTATTTCCTCGTCTGTCAAGAAGAGCTCAACACCCAAATGCTGAAATATAGAATAAGTCTTCTTCTTCTTCTTCTTCTTCTTCTTTTTTTTTTTTTGCAACTGAACCTATCAGCGGGCACAAAATGAAGCTGGGAAGTGAACACTCCTGCCCCAGCTGAGCCTTGAGATGACCGCAGCCCCCGCTGACAGCCTCGTTGCAACCTCACAAGGGACCTGGCATCACTGGACAGCGCTGAGCTGTGCCCAGAGTTCTGATGCACAGAAATTGTCAGAAAATACTAATAAGTGTACATGTGTTTAAGCCACTGTGTTTTAGGGAATTTTGTTACACAGCAATAGATAACTAATACAACCATTTATTTATTTCTCTTGCTTCCATGGTTTGAATTATTGTCATGGGTATGTGCTCTTAGAATCCATCTGGTGATCCTCCCGCCTCAGCCTTCTGAGTAGCTGAGTATCTGCTCACTCTTGGTGCCACCTACGATGTACATCTGTGACAGAGAAAATTCAAAGACTTAATGAAGTTGTTTTGTCTCAAGCTAATAAATCCTAATATGTCATGTGTCAGTTGCAGGCCTCAAATTCAGGCTGTTGTTGGGTGTGGTTTGTTGCAAATATTAACTGAACACTTAAATATATTAACCGAACAATCCTGTAAGGTAGGGACCATTAGACTCATTTTCCAGCTGCAAAAAACCTAGGACCAAGGGGGGTCAAGTCACTTGCCCAACCACACACAGGTATTAAGAGGCAGAACTGGGATATAAAATTCGGCAGTTCATCAGTGGAAACTTGGGCACCTTCACCAGGGAAGACAGACTCTCTGGGTTATTTTTCTAGAATTCAACCTCATATTGACAGCAAGCTCGTATTCTGCCAGGTTGCATTAATTTGATCTCAGTCAAGAAAACCACCCGTTTTTCCTAGGGTTGGGTCTTAGTTTGTCGGGGAACTCAAATAGAGCTTTGGGATCTAGGTGGCAGGGAGGAATCTGCTCTTTGGCCATCAAAACACAAGTCGTTGCTCTGTTGGGACTACAGGTGGCACTCAGGTCTGACTCCCTCTGAGATCCCTTGGGTGCTTGAGAAACACTAGTCAACTCCACAGGTGGGAGTTTCAGAGACTCCGCAAGTCCATTCCCTCCCAACATTCCCTACACGCAGCATGATGCCAGGTGCAGTCTAGGTCCGCCACCTCCTCAGCTGTCTACAGGAAGAGGGCCAAGGGGAACGAGACTTCCAAGCCGTAATCTCTCCATCCTCCCTTGACTTGACTAAAGCAGTCAGGAAGGATCGAGGAGGCGTCAGGTAGCAGCAAGGACCACTGTGTGTTTCTATTGCTAAGGCCGACCCTCCCATCCCAAATCTGCTGAGGAAGGGCCTGTCCTTCCCTTGACTTTCATTTACACCCCAATTACAAGCAAAGCCTCCCCCAAGAGGCGCCTCACGAAGGTTTGACAAGAGACGATCCAGGCTCCTGCCTGGGGCAAAGACTTTTTGCTGAAAGACTTGTCAGTTTGGATTTTTGCCTGAAGTTAGTGGGTCCTCTGGAGATATTTAAACCTGAAAGACTTTGAAAAGCAGTGGTTTGCTTGAAGAGAGCCAAGAAAATAGTAAAAGAATGGGCAAAAGAGGGAGCAGAAAAGAATAAGATAAAGGGAAGGGAGCCTCTGAACGTCTCTTCAGGGATGTTGCTGCCTCGTCCATGCCATGACCGTCGCCTTCATCACTGCCATCTACTGGCTGGCTCCTCTGGGCCAGGCACCGTGTTTGCACACTTCATCTCTACTTACGTGATCGGAGGTCAGAAACTGGTGGTCTGAGGACGGGGCAAGCTCCCCAAGGCAGGCAGCGGCCAGCTCACAGGAACGCTGTGAGCTCACGTCACTCGTGCAGGTACTGGCCGGGCCCCACAGGCGCTGAGATATGCAGAACCTGATGCGCTGGGCAGGCCCAGGCAGAGATCTCACTAGATGTCGCAGCGTATCTGCCATATATACGTAATTTGGATGTGTCTCTGTCCAACAGTGGAGTCAACAAGAGTCTACAAAATTCACCGAAGCAGATGAAATCCACGATGTTAAGGCCAGTCACTGAGTCTCAGAACTGTTCCTCCCTCACCAACTGTCTCTTCTATTGTAGACTTGTTAGGTAGGGATGAGGAGGGAGAGGAGAAGATGGCACTAGGAGATGCTTTATCTACAATAAGAGGAACAGATTGATCAGAGGGGGCTTCCAAGATGGAACAGGTGACATGTCCAGGAAATTTCCAAGGACTGAACAGATGTTTGGTCTATGATAGGAGATCTCCAAAGACCAGGAAGAGGTAGAGGGGCCACAAAGTAGAGATATGGCCAAGGCCACAAAAGGGGGTCTTTGGAGCATGCGTATAAGTAAGGTGACAGTATCCTCAAGTGACCTACCCTCATTAGCATAGTAAAAATCACACCCATCAGCACCATGACAGTTTGCAAATACCTTGGCAATCCCCGGAAATTTCCTTACAAGGATGGAAAAGGGGAGGAATAGCCATTCCAGGAATTCTTCACCCCTTTCTAAGAAAAAAGCATTAATATTCCTCCCCCCATGTAACATATATTAGGGATTAGCTTAAAGAACAGACCCTAACCCTGGGGTGACGCTGTTCCCTATTGGAGCAGTCCTCTTTCTATCAACTTTGAGAGTGTACTACACTTTCTATACTATCTTTAAACTCAGGGTCTTCCCCACTAGTGGAGATAGAATCCTTCCTTCTCCGGAGCGTGCTATGTTTGCTTAATAAACTTTCACACTTTTCCTGCTTGTGTCTGCTTGGTCTGCTCATTTGCTCCGTTGACTCAGTACCAGTAACCATTCTTCAGTACTAGGAACCAAGAACTGGGGAACACGGACTTGACATCTGGTCTCCACACCTGAGTCTTGCAAGTTGGGGCCAGTGGTGGCTTATCCCTCTCTCTCCTAAATGCCGTCTCCAGCAGAGGTTGGTGTGGTTTGTGGATGCCTCTCCCCCAAAACTCACCCCTCCCCAATAACCAAAAACCAAACAACCACAAAGTTCCCCAAGTGGTTTTGTGCCTTCCTCTTCATCCTAAATTTTTGAAAAAAATAAAAAAATAAAAGAACCTGACAGAATATTTTCTCAATGAGGTAGGCATTCATTTAGGCATTGATAGCTATTCATGCATCATTATGAATTAATTTACCAAATCGATCAATCAATTTAGTCCAATAATCAGATCAAGCAGATAGCAGGCCAGCTTGCTTTGGCTCGATGAATTAGATGACTAGAAAGATCAGATGATTAGGTCAGATTCATCAAATGCTTTTCACGGACCTTCTGGAGGCTCCATGAGCTAAAATTGAGAGTGTCTGGGGGGCTGGGCAGGTGGCCAGGGTTTGCCCGGGGTCCCCGGCTCCATCCTCAGCTCAGGCTTTAGAAGTCCTGCAATTTCAGACACGGGCTGAGCAACCAGGTTACTGGACACCTGTGTTGGTTTCCTGTGTCTGCTGTAACAAACTAGCACAACGTTAGTGGCTTAAAGCAACATGCATTTAATATCTCACCATCCTGGAGGTTTTATGGGGCTAAAATCAAGGTGTGGGCAGAGCCGCATCCCTTCTGGAGACTCCAGGGGAAAATTCATCCCCTGCCCTTTCCAGCCTCCAGAAGCCGCCCGCACTCTTTGGCTTGTGGCCTCATCATTTCTGCTTTTTGCTCTGTCATCAGTCATATCTTCTCTGGCTCTGGCTCTCCCGCCTCCCTCTTTCACCTGCAGGGACTCTGTGATCACGTTGTGTCCCCTGGGCAACCCAGGGTCAGCTTCCATCTCGAGAGTCTTCATTCAATCCCCCTGCAATGTCCCTCTTGCCACAGAAAGTACCACGTTCACAGGACGTGGACGTCTTTGCAGGGCCGTTATTCTGGCTCCTGCAACAACCGACTGCCATCGCCAGATTCTCAGAAGCCACAAGGGCACATCTGATCCCCTGCAGACACCTCCTTGCTCTGAGACACTGAAAGGCCTCGTGGGATGAGACCACCCACCCCTGATTCTGCCACAGCTCCTAAAACTCTTGAAATTAAAGCAGCTCCTCTGCGTTAAGGCCTGGCTTCCAGAAAACTGCTACTTTGGGAATACACAACTGGGAGGATAAATAGCATGTTCCCATCAATACCCTTCACCTGTCATTGGAGAATGATGGATCGATTTAGCAAATTTCACATGGTTAAGAGGTTCTTTGCACCCCCTTAATATTTTAAATAAAAAAATTTATTTGTACTAATAAATAAAGAATCATCTATAAAAAACAAGGTTCTGTAAGTAATTACATGTTGGGAGGAGATCAAGTGAGAATGCTCAGAACATTGGACCCCAGGCCCAGCTCCAGACTCCAGAAAAGACAGAAAACATTGAACTTACAACAATTACGTCTGCCACAAATTGTTAGCTGGGGACAGGATCCAGTAACAAACTCAGCTATACATATACATACATAAAATCTTGTATTTTTCCCATGTGCTTGGAACTTGGATAACGTCTTTTCGGGTAAGAATGAAAGCGGTTTAATACGTGCTCTGTGCTGATGAGCAGGGAGTGGTGTGGCAGTTAAGAGCTGGCTGAGTCTTCAAGGACGTTGTATCAGTGTGTCCAGGCTGCCATGACAAAGTACCACAGACCGGGTGGCTTAAAGCAACGTAACTAATTTTCTCACAGTCCAGGGAACTGGAAGTCTGAGACCAAAGTGCGGGCGGGACACACCAATCCAGCCATATTGGATTGAGGGCCCACCCTACTCCAGTGTGATCTCAGCTAAACTAATTACACCTGCAAAGCCCTGTTTCCAAAAATGTCACCTTCTGAGGCCTCTCTCTTTGGCTGGTATAGGCCTGTCCCATGTGATCCTCTCTCTGAGCATGTCTGTGCCCTAATCTCCTCTTGCTATGAAGACACCAGTCATATTGGATCAGGACCCACCCTAATGACCTCATTTTCCCCTAATTACCTCCTTAATTGTCTTATCTCGAAATAGCCACGTTCTGAGGTATGGAGTTGAGGCTCCAACATGTGAATTTTAGAGGACACGCTTCAATCCATAACGGA
>CAUYSK010011088.1:0-64745 GCA_963575035.1 Avahi laniger | reverse complement strand
GAAGAGAAGGGATCAAACTATCACTATTTGCTGATGATATGATACTATATCTAGAAAACCCCAAGGATTCAACCAAGAGGCTCCTGGAATTGGTAAATGAATTCGGTAATGTTTCAGGATACAAAATCACTACACACAAATCAGAGGCTTTCATATACACCAATAGCAGTCCTACCGAGAACCAAATCAAACACTCAATTCCCTTCACAATAGCAACAAAGAAAATAAAATATCTAGGAATATATTTAAATAAGGAGGTAAAAGACCTCTACAGGGAGAACTATGAAACATTGAGGAACGAAATAGCAGAGGACGTAAACAGGTGGAAAACAATATCATGCTCATGGGTCAGCAGATTCAACATCGTTAAGATGTCTATACTACCCAAAGTGAATTACAGATTCAATGTAATCCCTATTAAAATACCAACATCATTCTTTACAGATGTAGAAAAATTGATTTTACGCTTTGTATGGAATCAGAGAAGACCCCGAATAGCAAAAACAATTTTAGTCAATAAAAACAAAATGGGAGGCATCTATCTACCAGACTTCAAACTCCATTACAAAGCTGTAATATTAAAATCAGCTTGGTACTGGCACAAAAAACAGAGCCATTGAGCAGTGGAACAGAACTGAAAACAGAGATATAAAACCATACTCATATAGCCATCTAATCTTTGACAAACCAGAGAAAAACATACAGTGGGGAAAAGAATCTTTATTCAATAAATTGTGCTGGGAAAACTGGATAGCCACGTGTAGAAGACTGAATATGGATCTACACCTCTCACCTCTCACAAAAATCAACTCATACTGGGTCACAGATCTAAACCTAAGAAGTGAAACTATTAGAATTCTAGAGGAAGAAGTTGGAAATACTCTTCTAGACATTGGCCTAGGCAAAAAATTTATGTAGAAGACCCCAAAGGCAACCACAGCAACAACCAAAATAAATAAATGGGACCTGGTCAAATTAAAAAGCTTCTGCACAGCCAAAGAAACTGTCATAAGAATTTTAAGGCAGCAAGCTCAGGGCATTAAACTCCAAATGGGAGGCCCTTCAAAGCACGTAGACCTTTGCTATTCCTGGGTCCCACCCTCATGCAGCCAGCCTTGGTACAATGTGACTTCTTAATTTCCTAGCATACTTTATAAATTCAGGGGAGACTTTGGTTCTGTGTATGAAATAAATATGAAATAAAGCACCATGCTGAGCATTTTAAGTTAAATACAGTTAAAGTGTAACTTTGTGTTGTCTTTAGTTAATGGCATTACCAATGATTTTTATCTTTTTACGTGTGTTTTCCAGGTTGTCTAGAATGAAACGAGTTGCTTTTGTAATTATTCAAACCCTAATGTTATATAAATATATACCCTACTGGACATTATTTTATATAAGTGTGGTATGTTGCAGTTCTGTTCCCATTTGGGGGGAATACATATTTAGACTTTAACCTAAAAAAAAAAATATTTCTCTCCTTACTTCCCCAGGTCCATTAATATAAGATTAGCCACTCTCTCGGATACTCCTGGCGTAGAAAATCTCGTCAGCACCCTCATGCTGAAGAGAAGCATACTGGAGGATTTAACGCAATACAACAAGGCTCGCGGAGACCCTGTAAGTACCTGATGTGACCAGACCTCATGACACAGGACCATTGTGACCCATGTAGATTCAGCCCTGAAGCTTCTGGACCTCAGCTGGGGAACCATGTAGTAGGAGTGGCAGAGGTGGGGTGGGAAGATGGGAACAAGAAGAGAAAACCATGGAAACCGGCGTTTAGGGAAGTGAGGCTGTTTTCCTCACTGGTGGCCCACACGGGGGCTGAACAGATACCCCAAATTCTTATCATGGTGATCAGAAATTTGGACTTGATCCAGACAACTGTCACAAAATGAGATAGAGCTTGGTCTCCAGAACTGGCAGATACAGTATGATGGTGGATAGGGAAAGGGAGCTCAGGAATCCATGGGTACTGGGTGCTCACCCAGCAGCACCGGGCATCAGATTTAGGGCATAGGACCCCATTTCAACCTACTGATGATGAGTATGACCATACCCTTTTGTTGAGCTGGCTGCATCCTCAGGGATTGGACGGGCTGGGAAAGATCCTGTGTGATAAATGTTGTGTTCTCTTTCTCTAGTGCAGTAATGTATATGTGTGCCATGGGCAAAGGGCAGGCTCGTGGTGGCCTCACATTAACGCCACTATCTTAAGGACCATGTCATTTAACTAGACATGGAAAGATGCATTTAGGTAGAGAAACACATAGTTATTTTCTGAATTCATTTTATTTGGAAATAAATTTATGGAAGTATAACCAATAAACAGTTTGATAGATTTCACAGTTTGAATATATACAGTGTAACCAGCACTTATTTCAAGAAACAGACTAACCCCAGCCCACCAGAAGTCCCCCTCATGCTTCCGTTCAGGCACTTTCTCCTAAGTTAACACCACCTGAACTTCTAAGATCAGAGGTTGGCTATGCCTATGTTTGCACTTTATGTAAATGGAATCATACAGTTTGTTTTCTGATATCAGGTTTCTTTTGCTTAGCAATATGTTTGGGAGATTCCTCCATATTATGGCATACAGTATTTCATTGCATGAATATACATACCACCACTTATTCCTCCATTCTACTCTTGAGGTCATTGGGGAATTCCCAGTTATTGGCTCTTTTGAAAAAAAAAACCTTTTAGTTAATTTTTAAGTCATAAGGAGGCAGACACCAAATGTCTAAACATAGTGACAAATGTTTAACATTTATAAAGACCTCAAATTAAAATAAAACTTCCTTCCAGCACGTGTTTTTTTTGCATTGATTTGTCTTGGTCTCTTTGTTTCTTCATTTTTCACTCTTTCCCTCCTGGCCCCTCTAAGTGGTATGATACAGAGTCCTGGTTCTCAAAGTGTGATCTCAGGAACTTTGGGGGTCTCCAAAACATGAATTTTCAGAGAGTCTGTGAGGTTAAAATTATTTTCATAATATGAGTAAGAAATTACATTCCTGTTTCACTGTATTGATATGTGTACTGATGTACAAAAGCAATGGTGGGTAAAACTGCCGGCACCTTAGTGTGGATCAAGGAAGTGACAGCAAACATCCTAGTGGTAATGGTATTCTTCACCATCATCCCAGAAAAAGAAAACCACAATGGGATATCACTGCACACTTATCAGAATCACTAAAACAATTAAAAAAAATAGTGGCACCACCAAATGCTCCCAAGGTTGTGGAGAAATTGGATTACTCATTTATTTCCGGTGTGAATGCAGAATGGTACAGCCACTATGGAAAATATTTTGGCTGTTTCTTTAAAAACTAAAAATACAACTATCATATGATCTAGCAATTGCACTCTTGGGCATTTGTTCCAGAGAAATGAGGACTTTACGTGAATGTTCATAGCAGCTGGTACAGCAGCCCAGATGTCCTTCTACAGATGAATGATTAAACAAACTGTGGCACGTCTGTGTCATGTAGTAGTGCTCAGCAATGAAAGGAATGAACTACTGATACACACATCAACTTGGAGGAATCTCCAGAAAATTATGCTGAGTGAAAAAAAAAAAACAATTCCTAAAGATTATCTATTGTGTAATTCTATTTATATGACATTTTGAAATGACATAATTTTACAAATGGAGAATATATTGTCTGTTGCCAGGGGTTAAGGACCAGGGGAGGGCAACGGAGAGGGGAAAACACAAAGGATTTTTGTGGTGTTGGACTGTTCAATATCATGACTGTGGTGGTGGATACACAAACCTGTGCATGTGATGAAACTGTATAAAACTTAATACACACACACACACACACACACACACATGCACACATTGATATGAAGTATACATATCAATGTTAGTTTCCTGTTTGTCATATTATACTATGGTTTTGAAAAATGTTACCATTGGAGATATTGAACAAAGCATACAAAGAATTTCTGTATTATTTCTTACAATTGCATGTGGATCGGTAACTACCTCAATTAAAACTTCAATTAAAGAAAAGGAAAAACCAGTTTCACTAAGGAAAATCCCTGATGTAGCAGTAAAATTATTAACCTTATTAAGTCTCAATCCATGAGTCCGTGTATTTTTAGTATTCTGTGTGACAAAGTGAGAAATGTGCTTAAAGTACTTCTGCTGCATCTTGAAGCATATTGATTGTTTCAAGAAAAATCATTTATGTGTTTGAGTTGCTTGCTGAACTAGCCACCATTTTCATGGAACACCATTTCTACCTGAAAGAACAACTGGCAGACAAAATATGGTTTTTTGGACTTGGGTAGTTGGCAGACATTTTCTTAAAAATGAATGAGGTGAACTTGTCACTCCAAGAAAGCAGCTGCCAACATTTGTCCCCTCTAATAAAATCCAAGCTTTTAAGAAAAAAAATAGAATTTAAGGAAACCAGTATCTTCCATTGTGAGCTTGGCAGCTTCTCGATACCTAAAGGACTTTTCTGATAAGACTGTTGGTGATATTAACGAATGTGATGATTTGATATTTTGTAAGGAAATAGATCAACATTTGGAAAATCTGCATAGCATTTTGAGCCACTGTTTTCCAGATAAACAATGCATGATGTTACAAAAGTGAATTTTAACACTGTATAGTGGTATATATAATATTCATTGGTATGTTTTTCAGATTCCACATTGCAACTAATCTTTACATCACTACCACTTGTTGAGTTTCGGTGGTGCATCTAAAAGAGTATCCATAATTATCTGAAAAGATTATTTAAATACGTCTCCCTTTTCTACCTACATATCACTTTGTGAAGTCATATTT
Source organism: Avahi laniger (assembly GCA_963575035.1). Classification (NCBI taxonomy): domain Eukaryota; kingdom Metazoa; phylum Chordata; class Mammalia; order Primates; family Indriidae; genus Avahi; species Avahi laniger. The sequence goes on along the minus strand of CAUYSK010011088.1, from coordinate 59,938 downwards.
TTTTCATATATTTCAACCAAAACACCATATTGCAAGAGATTGCATACAAACCAGATATGAGAATCCAGCTGTCTTCTATTAATATTAGCCGAACATTAAAGAGATTTGCAAAACTATAAAACAAAGTTACTCTTTAAATATTTTTGTTTTAGAAAATAGTTAGCTTTTATTAAAAATACATTATATCAACACGCAATGTATTGTTATTTTCAAATTAATTTAAAATTTTGTTTTATAATTAATTAACAAAAACAATAAACATAAAATTTGTTTATTTCTAATGCAGCTTTAATTTCTAATACAGAAAACAGTGATAGATATTATACACATAAACCAAAGCTCTTTGCAGCCCTCAGTGTATCATATGATTTGAGAACCACTGATTTAAAGCTAAAGAAAACAAATTCTGAGTAAAAGGGACATGAGATTTGAATCATAGATCCATCCCTTACTAGTGGAGATCTTGGCAAATTACTCAACTGCCCAAGCCTTATTTTCTCATAAATGAAAGAGATATACGGTGATAATAATACTTACCTCCTAGAGTTGGTGCGAGGATCCAGTAGACACAGGGAAGGCATTTAACTTAATACCTGACCCAAAGTAAGTGTTGGTAAATTTTTTTTTTTTAACTATCATTGTTGTTATGTGATCATCACTAAAACCTGCTATTGACTGCTTACAGAAACATTGATAACAATAATTTAAGTGTCTTAAAATATATGCTTATCTTTTCAGGATGGAACAGCACTGCAGGCATTTGTAGCCGAAGTTGCAGAACAAATAGTTGGCATTGCAGTGATCAGAAATGAAATGGTAAATTGTGAAACGGACATTAATTTCCTTGACTGTGCCTTGTTATATCATGAATTAGCACTCAATGCCTCTTTTGTTTTATTTTTACCTATTTCATGTGAATTCCTCCTTTTTCTGAAGGATATCATCATAATCTGTCCCCATCCCTTGGAAGCCTTTCAAATTTCCATTTTTTTGCAGTTCAAAATGTTTCTTGCTACAAGAATACATGAAAAGATTCTCATTCTAAAAATTCACATTGACCTTCCACCATCAAAAAAACAAAAATCTCACTGCTCTCCCCAAAGGATTGCTACTATCAGTTAGGCATTTATCCTTTCCATCATTCTTCTGTGCACTTAATCGCATGCTTTGTGTGTGCGTGTGTGCATGTGTGTGTGTACGTGTGTTGTCAAGTGGACATGTCATTTTATTTTTCTCCCAGTGCACAGCCAGTTATTCCAAAGCATTTATTTCTGAGTAGTCCATTCTTTCCCTACTGATTTAAGATGCTGCTTTTACATTTATTAAATTTCCATATGCCCGTGTCTATTTTCAAACTCTATTATGTTCCATGGATTTATTTTTTGATACCTATTGCATTATCATATCTGGTAGTGGGGGAGTCTTCACTCACTTCTCTTCTTTTCTCTAAATTGTTAAAATTTTTCTTGGATATTTCCTCTTCCAGATAAACCTTGTAATACTGTGAATTTATTTGCACCTATGTGGATTTTATAGAACAATTTAGGCAGAATTGACAGTGTTAAAATATCAAGGTTTCCATTCTAGAAACATGGCTTTCTGTGTTGTTGTTATTGCTTAACTCTTTGGTTTCTTTAGGAAGAGTTTTTACTTCTTTCATGAGTGTTTTCCTGCCGTGTTTTGTGCCATGGAGTTTTTCATTAGCTCTGCAGGTCCACTCTTCACCCTTCTCCACCCTGGTGGGTCCCAGGGAGCCTGAGGAGATGGCTGACATTATGGGTGCTTTTGTCCTTTGGCTTTCCATCGGGCTTGGCAGGTGGGAAGCCCTGACGAGAGAGGGGTGGGCAGTGAGTTTGGGTTGCCCCTAGTGGGCTGATCTCTCTGCTGAGTTCCCTGTCCTTTTCGAGGTGGCCTCTTCTCCACGATGCTCTCCTTTTACATTCCTACAACTAGTCCTCCTCCCATGCCACCCACGTAGTAGCATGGAGATGGCTTGCAGTTGCTGCTGCACTGTCCCTACTAATTTCCTTACACCCTGCCCCATCTTTGCAAATACTGCCTTTGTTAAAGCCACCTCCAGTTATCCTAATTTGAACATACCATCTGTTTCCTGCTGAGACCCTGGCCCTATATAGCTCTGGAAATTTATCATTTATTTCTACATGTTTTATGATTTTTCTTGGTATTGTGAATAGCCATTTTTCCTCATACTTCAAAATGTTTATTTTTGCATATGGGAAAAATACCAATTTTTGTATTCTGACCTTATATCCAGTCACCTGTCTGAAGTCTCTTAGTAGCTCTGAGAGTTTTTCAATTGATTCTCTTTTTTGGCACAACATCACTTCCACCATATCCTCTTGGTCAGAGCAGGTAGAGGACATGCTCAGGCTCAAGGGTGGGGAACAGACCCCACTTCTCCACAGGGGTGTGGCAAGGTCACTCTGCAAAAGAGGACATGGGAAGGGAGATACTGTCCTGGTAGCCTTTTTTGGGATCTTTAGGGAATAGAACCTGCCATACATTCCTTTTAAATCTTTGTACCTTTAATCTTTCTCCAATTTTATTGTATGGATAGGACAATAGTAGTAGTGTTAATAATGGCTACTTTTGTAGTGTTCTTGATTTTAATGGGATGATTCTATATTTTTCTCCATTTAGCATAGTATTTGCTGTGGGTTTCGGGGGATATCTTTTATCAAGTTAAGAAAGTTTCCTTCTATTTCTAGCTTATAAAGTTTTTTATTATGAATGGGTGTTGAAATTTATCAAATATGTTTTTAGCATTTATTGAGATGTTCATATGGCTTTATTCCTTTAATGTATTATATGCAATCTTCTTTCTTAGATTTATTTCTCTTTTTGATTCACTATATCTTTGAGTTATTCTTTTAGAGAGGGTGGTGGGTAGTAAAGTCCATATATATACAAGAAGTTTTCATTTTTTCTTCATATTTGCATCTTCATTTGGCTGTGCATAGAATTATTGTTCAAATTATTTCTCATCAGAATGTTGCTGTTTGTACTCATTGTCTTCTAGTATCCAGTGTCACTGATAAAATACAATCTGATAGCAACTTGATTCTTGATCCTTTGTAAATGTATGTTTGTTCTCTTTCTTGAGAATTAAATTTTCTTTTTATCGCTGAAATTCTGAAATTTTACCAAAAAGTATGTTATGCCCCTTTTGACAGTTTTTCTTCTATAATTTCATTAATTATTTCTTCCCCTCCATTTACTCCATTCTCCACTTTTTAAATTCCTTTTTTAGATGGATATTGATTGGATCTTTTGAAATGATTCTTTGATGTCTCTTAACATATATATATATAATACATCTTACTTATCACTTTAGACTTCCTCGATTTTTGTCTTCTGAATCCCTAATTCAGTCTTCAGTCATGTTTATTCTATTATCCAGGTCTTCTGTTGGAATTTTTATTTCAGAGTTCATATAATTAATTCCCAAGTCTCTTCCTTGTTCTCTTATTGTTCCTTTTTGGTATCAGCTTATTTGTTATATTATAGGCAAAATACTTTTTGGTATCTCTGAGGACACTATGTAGAATTTTTTAAAAATTCTCTCCTGTTTCCTGAATAATATCTGTTTCCTCTGTAATAGGTTGTATGTTTCAACATTCTGGTCTTTCTTATTTGTCATTTTTCCTTAAAAGTCTGTCCATGTCATGAATGAAAGATTAGATTATCAGTATGGGTAGCTGGCATGGGTCTCCTTGACAGTTGTGCTGTGTGTTTCTTCATTGTGTCTCTCCTGTCACTGACAGGACTGTCTGCCCCCTCTGTCTAGTTGGGAGGGCGTATCCATTGTCTGGCTTCTTCTTATGTGCTTGAATATAGTATTGGCAGGTAGGCAGGGATCCCCAAATGACCCAAGGTAGGAAGGTTTAACCTAGGGGTAGAGTTTCCTTCCAAAGAAAAACTTCCTCCAAGGTAAAACTGCCTTACTCTCCCCCCAACCCTATTACACATGCATTATTTCAAAAATAATTTTTTTTGTTGTTATTTTAAGGGATTTGGGAAGGGAGGAAAATTAGATGCACATGGCCCATCTGCTGTTTTGAGCTAATAATCTCTGTTGGCTCTTTGCTTTTTGTTTTTCAATGATTTCTCAGTGCTACACTTATCACTCATTTTATTTTATAATGAGGGATGCCTCCTTGGTAATTAAAGAAAAGTCTTATAGTATAAAGGCTGTTACAGGGTCAATGCAGATGGAAAGGTTGCCAGAACTGCCCTGGGGGACCACCACTGGCCACGTTACCTGGAATTCTGTTTCCTCTGTGCTTGGTAGCAGAAGCTGGAAAGACAAGGAGCCTTGAGGGGCTTGGCCACAGACGTCACAGTTTTCATGAGTTTCCTAGTGCCAGCCTTGCTGATCACAGAGTACATTAAAGTCTTTGTATTCTGCATTTTCTTTTCTCAAAAGTGTGCTTTTAAAACAATTTTACTGTGGAAAACAAGAAGAAACATAGTCAGTGTTTTTCAGCCTGTGCATGATTTGATTTGTCCTACATTTTAGATGTGTTTACTGCTCCTGTCATCAGAGAGAGTCACAGTCCCCTTGGGTTGCTCCCCTCGGCCCCCACCCGCAGTAGTGTGCGCTGCTGGGATGTGAAGCAGGACAGGCTGAACCAGTGCACAGTTCTCATGGATGAGCCCCAGGTTCCCAGTGCAACGTGGGGACAAAGGGAGGGGACCAGAGCCAGGTCCACAGAAACAAGAGCAATGTGTCCAATATTTGTGTCCAATATTTCTTCTTACACATAATCACTCATCAGTCCTTCAAATTCACTTTCACTGCATAAAAATGTTATACATCAGAAGAATAGAAAGTTTAAGGAATGCACATGGATGGGGCCAAGACTCACAGTTTGGTTGTAGGCCAGCCAGCCACATGTGCCAATCAAAGTGTGTGACTTGGGGTCGTCACGTTTCCACATTAACAGGTGAATAGCAACGAATCCAGAGAACCACCAGTGGGTCCGTTTGCTCCACTCCCGAATTTTACACATGCTTGTGCTGACCAACTTGTGCTCATTTTGCCTAGCAGTGGTAAGGGGCTGCTGTCCTGCCTCTTGGTCAATGGCAGAGACTCAGGGCTCTCCAAGTTGTTAGCAACTTGTGTGTAAGGAACACATTGCAAAGCTTGTGGCCATCCCCAAAGACATGCCATCAGAACAAGTAATTTTTAGGAAACATAATTTTTAATTAAAAAAAAATTACAAGCAAGACCCTGTCTTGACAAAAAATAAAAAATATTAGCTGGGCACAGTGGCACATACTTGTGTTCCCAGCTACTCAGGAGGCTGAGGCAGGAGGGAGGATCGCTTGAGGCTAAGAGTTCAATGTTACAGTGAGCTATGGTCACGCCACTGAACTCCATCCTAGGTGACAGAGCAAGACCCTGTCTCAAAAAAAGAAAAAATTACAATGAAGATGAGGTGGTAAATAGTGGAAGGGAAAAACATTTATTACTAAAATACCTAAAATAATTTTTAAAAGACATTTATCACCAAATGCATACAGTTTGTTTAAAACTCTTGTTTAAACCATCCTTTCCTGCCTCTTCTCTAGGACATAGAGTTCATACGATCCCATTACAATATCGAAGATTTCATCTACTTCGGTCACCACCAGCGCGAAGAACACGGGCACTTGTGTCACTTTGTCCTCAACCCCATTTTCCGGCACTACACCAAGTTTTTTCTGAAGGAGATCCTTCGTTTAGGCTACAAGTCCTGTCTTTATTACCCTGTTTATCCCAGAGGCATGGAAGGCAAGGTGAGAGAACGCTGTAATTCACTTTTCCAGATCAGTGTTCACAGTGTCACTCATATTGTGTGCCATGTTTTAGTCATTCCTCTCTTGCTGGATTTTGATTATAACATGGGTCTGAATTTCCAGTGGCTATACTGAGTTTGGCCTTTTTTCTTACACTGCAGAAGTCCAGAAGGCTTTGAAATTCTTGAACAGTAACAACCAATATGATTAGTAGAACAATTTGTTGGCTTTTCTTTTTTTTTTTTTTTTAAGATTGAGAAAGTTTATTGTATCAGTTTTCATAGTGACAAAAGTTCCAGAGATAAAATGAATACCCATTTGTAGAAAATGACTAAACAAACTGTCCACATCTTGGAATATTATGTAGCTATTAAAAAGAATACATAAGAACTATTCCAGATAACCTAGAGAGATTTCCACAAAGTACTACTGAGTGATAAAAGCAAAACAGAGACTGAAAACTATGCAAAAATGCTCTAAGAGACTTGAAAATCTAATTATTTCTTATGGTGTATTAGAGCAAAGTCAAAATTCTCCTATCATGTTCCTTCAAGCAAACAACATGTCAGTGATGAATCCATAGAATAAATTAGCTCTGTTCTATAAGATCGGTATGCTATCCCAGCATTCCAAATAAGCATATAACCCCCATAAAAGTGATGGATAAAAAGTGAAGATACCTCATCCTGATGTATCTCTTATGTAGTAAATACCTATATAATCCTGCATAATACTTGTTATACTTGCAAAGAGTGACATTGCTGAAATAGACATGAATCTAATTTATATACATTATGTATATGTATGTGCACAAATAGCAAACTCTCCGACTTACTTATTTTCGTATCCCCTGTCCTGCTTTTGTTTTCCTCATAGCATTTTTCACTAGCTAAAATTGTACATTTACCATGAATGTAGAGGTGTCTGTCTTGTTCAAAGCAGTACCCCTAATACCTAGAAGAGTCACACAAACACACGCACACTCATACATGCACACTCACACACATACACACAAACATTCTCACACACTCATATATGGTGTCTGGTTGTTCCACAGGCAAGGACCTATTCAAGCTAGATTCCCAAGGGATTGTTTCCTGCAAATCAGTCTCTCTGTCACCGGCAGGATTGGTCCTCAACTTGATGTAGATTGGAGGGGTGATGGGATTCAACCACTAGAGTAGGTAGAAGTTGTCCCATCAGAGTCCATTCCTGACCTCAAACTTTCTCGTGTTCTGCCTGGAGTCTTTGGCAGTGTCCCATTCCTTCTTAGTTACCACAAGAAGCTGAGTAGATTTTTAAATGACTTTACTTACTATTTATTAAATAATCTAAAGTATATTAGTACATACACATAACAATAATTTTGCCAGTGTAGTTTATTTATTGAAAGCCTTTTGGGGAAGTACAGAGGGAATGAAGAAGAAAGAAGGAAAAACATGGAAGGGAATTTTAGTGAGATGTAGACTCTACTCTAGTGATTTTTTTTCCTATCAAAATACATCTAGCAATGTAAATGCCCTAGATTTGAACTTAATGAGATGGGAAGGTAGAAGTTTTGCTAAAAAATTCTGGTCCTGTACAATTTCCTTTTACTTTGCACTTGGCCAAATGCCAATTTTATGACCTTCAGGATGTGATATTAAATTTTTGTTTTTATTCATGATCTTGTCTGGATGTGCTAGGTTGGAGAAAGTCCTTTTGTATCCATAATAAAAATAATATTGTGGGCATTTTGTTGAATGTTTATATATTTACCTCAATGGTATAGAATTGGGCATATGTTATGCACTATTGTATATAGGCTATAGAAACACATTTGGAAACAGATTTCCTCTCAGCCTGCACTTTCATTTGATTTACATATATACATTTAAAACAAGTACAGGAAGCAGTTCCAAATAATTTGGGTAAGAATTGCCAAATTCTGCTATAAATCTCCAGTTGACTGCAATAAAGTTGAGCTTTTTGGCTCACATTGTGAGGATGATTTTCTTCATACTCCCTTTCCCAGGCCATGTATTAGAAGATCTTCCAGGTATAAAAACAGAGTGCTGGCTAGGAATTCCTGGGTTCTATTTTTCAGTTTTTAAAGTGAGGGTATGAAGCTTAATGGCGAAGAATTTTAGAAAACCTTTTTAGAAGCTCTTAGAAATGCCTGGAGCTGTTTTTAGAACAGCAAATATATTACATGTAAACCATGTGTTAAAATGCACCTGCAGTTCAGTTTTACTTTCTTTGCTTTTCAGTTTAAATTCAATAAATATATCATTAAAAGTTTCGGTTTCGTAATTTAACTCATGAGGTTTAAATGGTTATAATGCCCTGCGCTGGTTTCACCAAAACCCCTAAGATTTCATAAATGTGAGAGAAACTAAGATCACCATGTTCAGTTTTCTCTGCCAAGTTTTAAAAACTGGATAAAATTAATATTTAAAGCATTCTCCTAAAACATAATTTATCAAAGTTCATTTCTGTAAGCATAAATCCAGCCCATAATTTAGTATTATTATAAGTCAAAATAATATGACCTACACTCCCCACATCCACTCCCACTGTCTGGTTTTATCCTTTTGTTTTAAAACACTTATTTTATTAACAAAGGTCCAGTTGAAGTTGCTGTGAGTGACTTTCTCAAACAGGCGAATTTTCACATCCCAGCTAAGTTGCCCCTTGAATGACATTTTTATCTGTGTCTTCTTAAAGAAGCTTGTGCCAAACACAAAGGTTAACAGGACACAGATAGCACAGCTTAGTGGGGTCAAATCAAGCTGATTCATGATCACTATGGAGAAGAATATCCTCCTGGGGAAAATACTTGTACTGAAAAATCCCATAAACCAAACCACTTGTTTATCTGTCATTCCCACAGAGATAGTAATGTAATTACTCTCGTAATTATCTTCATTAGTGTCAGGCATTATCTACAATTCATTCCTCTGCTCGAAGAGTATGTTTGTTTATTTGCTGATTTTTTTTTTCCTCTCTGACTTGGCTGAGTTAAGAGTTTTGTATTTGTAAAGCCGCACGCAAACATCTGTGCTGCGCCACTCTGACATTCTCTCCCCTAAAATATAGATTGCTGTCTTTCAGTTCCAGAACCCCTACGCCCACTCCCTGACATCTGCCCTTCATTATTTGGTTCCCGTGCGACCACGACGACAGATTGTCTATCCTCTGGAAAAGCTTGGCATAAACGCTCCATCAAAGGCGGTCTCCAAGGAGGAGGTGGGTAGCAGGGCGGCAGGCAGGGAGGCGCGGTGCCAGCTCCCGCGGGCTTGGCAGATGGGGTGGCAGCGCTGTCTTCGCGGGAGCAGGCTGCTTCTTAATTACAGGGAACCTGGTGCTCATACCCTTACAGGCGGCGCCCTGCAAGGGCTCGCCTGCAGCCCTTTCCCTCAAGTGGTTATTCGACTGCAAGCCTGAAACAGTAGCCACGTGATCCCTCAGGGGGATCATCCCCCACGGGGATGCCTCCCCTGCTGCTGTGTCCCAGGACAAATGGCCTGGAGTCACCCCTCCCAGCAGATTTTTGTTTTCTTTCCCCTTCCTCAGAAGCAGATTCCCCCTTTCAATCGATGTTTTGCTTTCAAGGCACTAAGTGGACAAAGCTGATGGAAGAAACAGAGCTGGCTGCATTCGGGTGTCTGGGTCCCAGTCCTAAGCTAGTCTGTTTAACTCCTCCCTGGAAGTCAGGATGATTAACAGGAACATATTAGCTGCCCTGGGACAGCACTCATTTCTGACCTTAAAAATGAATGGCCCCAGGACACACTTATTACCAGAACAAGAATAGGGACTGAAATAGAACCCGGCCTTCATTGTAAATGGAAATATCCCTGTATACATACACAAAACCATTTTCAGTAACTTAACTGGAAAACATAATTTTGTCACATTGACTGACGTGTGGGCCTGTAATATTTGTATACACTTCCACTTAAATAAGTTAAAAAAATCCTTAGTGGGCTAACATTTGTCCTTTGTGAGACAAAAAAAAGGAAAGTGTAAGTTTAAACTCTCCAAACATTTAGCCAAGGAGTTGCTCATCCTATGGAGCTCAGTTGGACACCTTGAGACTAGCCCAGCACTGTGGGCCGAAGGGCTCATCCGCCGGACCCATTCCAGAGGAGCCCCTTCCTATAACAGAGGCTGCTTCAAGTCCTACATTTAGCTTTGTATTTGTAAAATGTAAAAAATTATTTTCTGATAAATTGTAAATTTCTATTTGAATAGAGAGTGAAAACAAACAGTAATTCTTTTCCCCCCACCTCTTTATTACGGAAAATGTCAAGCATATCTGAAGACAGAGAAAATCATAGAAAGCAGCGCTTTCCAATCTCTATGTGGCTGTTGCTTTCTTTTTTTTTTTTTATTAATGTACAATGCATCACAGACTGTTTTATAAAAAACGAATTCCTGGAAAAATGAGATTAAAAAGCAAAGACAGACAAAATTGAAGTCCAATTATTTTATTATTAGATTTAACAGACGTAGAATTATTCCATCAAATTGCTATAAAAGTATCTGAATGCTTCTCTCAATTTCTGTGCTTACATCTTCACAGACCAGGAATAGTTCACACTCAGGCACCTGTCCCAGACCACAACTTGAGTAGGACTGGAACGCCCATGTACTCAGCACCCAGCTGCAATAATTTTCAACTCTTGGCCAATTTTGAATCTCCTATAGCTCCACCCACTTCCCCTTCCTCCTGTATCATTTTGAAGCAAACCCCAGACACAGGTCATTTCATCTGTGAGTCACAGGAATATTCTTAAGTAGCAGGATCCACAGCACCCTAGAGATGAGATGTGCCTGAGCCCACCTGGAGGACCTCTGAGATGGGCCACCAGGGGGTCTGTTTGCACCTGGAAATCCTGGGAAAATACTTCATTGGAATGAGAGCCAACACCTGCAAATTAGGTGCAAAGATAGTGCCTTGGGTCAAAGAGGGTGGCCGCATTCTTTATCCATCACTGAATAAGAGTGAAGCTGATCCCAGGAGAAGGGGCTGGAAATAAAAAGTACATGGGTGCACCAGGCGTACTGCTTTGTAGCTTCTGTATCAGCTCAGGGTAAGGGCGAGAAACGTTGTCCTTTTGCAGTCATGGTTGAGACACCTTCAGGTATAGATAGACCATAGGACCGGGCCAAGAGAAGCCCTTATATATTAGAGGTGACCTGTGGCTCCTGTGCCCTCAGCCGTCATCTGGTGGCATGGGTCGTGGGGCTGGAACCGGGGGCAGGAGTACAGAGCTATCACGTGGATGTCAAGAGCAGTGTTTTTCTGAACACTCGGGAGCTCCTTCCCCACCACCACCCTTGGGAATTTCCAGAGTTGGGCAACTCTGAAGTGAGCTGGAGCTCCACGGAGGGAGAAAGCCAGAGAAAACATTTTGTTTCATTTAAAATGATCCTATCGGCCGGGCGTGGTGGCTCACGCCTGTAATCCTAGCTCTCTGGGAGGCCGAGGCGGGTGGATTGTTTGAGCTCAGGAGTTCGAAACCAGCCTGAGCAAGAGTGAGACTCCATCTCTACTAAAATCAGAAAGAAATCAATTGGACAACTAAAAATATATAGAAAAAATTAGCTGGGCATGGTGGCACATGACTGTAGTCCCAGCTACTCGGGAGGCTGAGACAGGAGGATCGCTTGAGCCCAGGAGTTTGAGGTTGCTGTGAGCTAGACTGACGCCACGGCACTCTAGCCCGGGCAACACAATGAGATTCTGTCTCAAAAAAATAAAATAAAATAAAATAAAATAAAATAAAATAAAATAAAATAAAATAAAATAAAATGATCCTATCATGACTTCCCAGGTGAGTATGATATGAAATTAGTGCTTACATGTAATAAACTTTTCCAAGGTCATCTCTGTATGCTGTGCCTCTCCACCCTCGAGCCCTGGCATATTTCAAGACATGGCAGAGATGGATTGTTTAAACTCAGGGTCCAGGAAGACAACCACTTAAGGAGCGGGCAGGAAAATGATAACGCTGATGCTTCTTGTCACCGCTACATTGTGCTGTCCTGTTCATTTCATTGGTGAATTTTGACTTTTTGGAAGGACTTTTACTGCTACTCGTTGTAGTCAATCTTGAGGAGGTTTTAGTGCAGATTTGGACTCAATAAACAAGCTTTAGTAAAAATTTGGGAAATCTTAAAAGTTCAATCAAAGGATTATTTATTGAGACCCTAATCCACATGGAATGAACCTGGATGTTCAAAAGTTAAAATGCTAAATTATACCATTTTAAATTATTTTTCTCTTTTTAACATTTAGATGGCTTTAATGTTTTAGAGTGATTATGTCACACAAATTGAGCCAAGTAGAATTATTTTAGGAGGAATTTCTATATAGTCCTCAATGCACTGTTTTCTTACTATTTCTACTAGAACAATAGCCTCACAACAGTTGAACCATGTGAGGCTGAGCAATTGTCATTACTAACTGAATTCCTCTTTTCCCTTTAAGTTCCCCATCTCCCCACACCCCCAAGCCCTCCCAGTGCATCAAGCTTTATGTGGGACCCTCTGTTCCCTCACTGTACCCATATCCTTTCTCTTGCTGGCCACTGGCCTTTCATACCTTCTATCCTATTTTAAGTGTGTTAGAGTGACCATGCAGTCCCTAGCTTTCACCTAGGAAGCCAATCTTCAAGGGAACAGATCACTCCAGGCATGAGTAATGGAATAGAAAGTATTTCATCTCAGTGGGTTGCCAATTTGAATCTGGCACAAGGCAGCAGTGATTGAAATTCAGCGCTGCATGGCAGGGAAATATGCCCTCCTCGCCACCCCAAGGCCCTCTTAGTTTCCGCCGGGGTCAGATGATAAGTGTCCCTGATAGCACCTTCCCTGTCGTTTCTATTAATTGACAACAGATCATAAGAAAGAACCTGGAAAACATAAATGATTTTCATCACTCATTTCAGAAGTAGACCCCAAAGATTCTTAATAATAACTCCACAGTCAACCATTATAAATTTGAGGATAAGAGAGGGGACTTTTTCCTGACCAAGACCATACTCCACATGATGGACCTGGAAGATTCTTTTCTTAGCTGAATGCGCCATCTCGGCCTGTGCATGTACATTCTGAGAGTTATGCTCATGGAAATTTTTTATTAAATGAATCATCATGGCCCACCTGCGTGGGTACTGTGATCAGGGAAACACGCAAAATGTGGCTGAATTAACTGAGTGGTCATATTAATTAGAGACCATGGAACAAGTTGGCCTGCACTTACTTTGGGGGTTGGAGCTACGTGCCAGCCTGTTCTTTCCTTCCTGCCCCTCACAGGGATTCAGTATAACTGTGACTCACCCCTGCCTGCAAGGAGCTTGCAGTCTAGTTTCAGTATTAACCAGGGGTGGAAGAGCACTTGCACTGGCCTCTAGGTAGCGAGAGCCCAGACTCTGGAAAAATAGCCACACGGGGATCAGACCTGTTTCTGCAGAATTCCTGGGGAGGGAACGTGTTTGTATCACAGGCACTGCTTCCTTTCCAAGGATGGGAGTTTAACTATTATTTGTCCTATTAAACTACAGAACATCTGCTTTGAACTGAAACATCCCCTACACTTGCTTCAATAGCAATAGATGCTCCCCATCATCCACTTCAGTCACCTCGGTCCTTCATCTGGGTTTATAATGTTCATAGAATTACAGTGTGAACTCCTCTCTCTCCCTCCCCATTCCTCTCTCTCTTTCTCTCTGTCTCTCTCCCTCTCTCCCTCCCCCCTGGCCCCACTCCTCTCAAATCTTTTTTGGGACTGAATCAGCCCTTCATCTTTCCTGAGAAATCATACTTCCAGAGTGATCGATGCCTGTTATTTTTTTTTTCTGATTGTTTATTAGTGATGTTCTGATTAAATCTGGACTAATGAATTCTTTGGAGGCCTCCATTTGGATTCCGTGCATTTGATTTCCCCACATTTTCCCTTTGTCCTTCTACAAAGAAAAATGACGGTTTATTTAACCCCTCCCCCTCAGAGCTAAGTGATGGCCCCGCTTTTCCCTGGTATGTGATCTCTCAGGAAGATGTCGCTCGCTGGCATTCAGTTACCCTTTGAATTGCCCCTTTTCATCTGGGCTGTTCTTCCCCAGTCCAGCCATAATTACCATCTGATGGACTGTTACTGGATAGTGTTTCACTTGTGCATCTGCTGCCCTCGGAAATTGCATTATTCTCCCAGCACCTGCTAGATTTTCCTCAGCTTAATTGTTCCCCAGCCCGTTCCTTAAACTTGGTAACTTTCACTGCCAGTGGTTAGACTTCGCTTGGTTCTATTTGTGGTTGGGGTGTGTGGTATGTTTTTAAAATCAGCTATTTGGCCTCTCCTTGGTAGAGGTTTCCAAAAACACAAAACTGTGTTTTTCAGCATCATATTGCACTGATCATGATCCATGTGACCATGGGACGAATATTTTCTTGAGATGAAATTAACCCACTTTAAATCACTGCCGTGAATCAAGTTTACTTTTTCAAGCCACTTCTCAACTTATGTTTATACTACCTCTGGGAAATGCATTTCCTTTAATTATAGTGAGCCCTTTTCTCTGAAATTCTTAGAATAAGTTATATAAATTCCTTTATGGGCTCCTTTTTTAAATTCAGATCATACGAGTTCTATGGCCATTTCTTTCTTATTCTCTGAACACTATCTAGTTTCATGTAATAGGTGGTATATAAGTGTACATCAGAATGATTTATCAACCAGTGATTTATTCTCATTATCACCATAATTTCTCCCTCTTCGGAAGGTTACAAAGTAATAAAAACAACAACTACTACCACTGCCATTGCCAACATGTCCTGAGCTCTTGCTAAAGGCTTCCCATCGTTTTCTCATTTAACCCTTGCATCAGCACTTGTAAACAGTTACTGCAGTTACCATCCTCAATGTACCTAAAGAAAATAGGCTTTCAGGGAGGGCAGGTAAATGACTTGTCCAGAGGCAAATTCATTGACACAGCTTCAAACCCAGCCAGTTGGTTGCCCAAACTCCTACCTTTAACCACTGCATATATATGAACTTTCATACCTAAAAGGCTAAAGTACTGACATCATGACTCATTATAGGAAAACCAAACCACAGATAAGGAATGTGGCTTGACATAGATCTTTTTGAACCTCCCAGATCTTTGGCACCAGGTTCTTAACCCAAAGGCGACCCACGTATAAATGGCTTTCCCCCAGTGCAGTTTGAGTCTCCTCTTCGCTGTGTTATCCGCTCTTGGGTTTGATCTGATACCAGCCTGACCCTGTCTGGGCTCAGCTGGGAAGGAACAAATATATGGGTCCAAGTTAGTGTGCCAGGGTCAGGTTTTGGACACCAGCTGACCCAGGCTGTCTGCAGTCATCTCTTTCTGTTCTATCAGTTTGTTGTTACAAACCTTTTGGAATTATGTAGCAGCTGCTGGGAAAGGAGGAAAAATCCTATGATCCTACATGGAGCTTACCTCATAAATGTCAGTTCCGTATCGTATGTGGCTTCGCAGTGTCCTTAGAAAGTGCTCAAGTCACTGCCTATCAAATGAGTGACTGGAGGTTTTTTGGCCGGGAGGGGGTGGACAGGATGTGAGTTAGTGACTTGATTGAGAAATCCTGAAAATTGTTGAGAAGTTGGGTTGTGACAGGGTGAAAGCACAATGAGACCTCGAGGGTGTGGTAAGCGAAGAAATTGAGAAAAGTAACTTCTTAACGTCTCAGTATTGTCACAAATCAATCCTATATCTTGTCCTCATTTTCTAGAACAGATATTATAGGACAGTCTCCCCCCCCCAAATTTTAATAGCTTCATTGTGATATAAATCATATAATACACCCTACCATTCACCCATTTAAGTTGTTCAATTCGGTATGTTCACAGAGTTGTGTAACCGTCACCACTGTCTAATGTTAGAACATTTTTGTCACCCAAAAAAGAAACCTGTGCCCATCGGCAGTCACTCCCTCTTCCCCCCGCCTTAGGCAACCACTAATCTACTTGCTATCTCTATGAACTTACCTATTCTGGACATTTCATACAAGTGGAATCATACAATGTGTGGTATTTTGTGACTGGCTGCTTTCACTTAGCATGTTTTCAAAGTTCATCCCTGTTGTAGCATGTATCTGTGCTTTATTCTTTTTTATTATTTAACATTCTATTATATGAATAATACTACATTTTGTTTTTCCATTCATTAGGTGATGGACATTTCAGTTCTTTCCACTATTTGGCTATTATGAATAATATTGCTATGAAAATTCACATATAGGTTTTTGCATACATATATGTTTGCATTTCTCTTGGGTGTATATACCGAGGAGTGGATTGCTGGGTCATATGGTAACTCTATGTTTGATACTTTGAGGAACTAGCAAACTATTTTTTGAAGTGGCTGCACCATTTTGCATTCTTTCATTCTTAGATCAGATCCAGCAGTCTGACTAGTAAATGGCAAATGCTGATCAACTCGCGGCCATTGAAAGGCAGCGTACTTCACTGTTCTTTCACTTTCAGGAGCAGAGCTTTCCACCACTCCAAGAGAGCTTCATACACACATTTGAGACTATACCGCTAATAAAAGCTTCAGTTCTTTTGAAAGCAGAGATTTTTCTCAAATAAAATCTCTCCTGTTCTTATCTGCTCTGCTTCATCCACCTTTTTGAACTCAGCAGCCTCTTGTGGTCTTGCACAGACATTTGGGAGTGCCCAGGCAGCAAAGCAAATGCCTGTCCAAACACAGGAGTAAAATGGAGGACTTTCTGTTTTTCTAAGCCACCTTTGGTATTGTTATTGCCCTTAAAAAGAGCTGCCACTGCTCCCAACAGAAAAGAAAAAAATCCTGAGGCTCTCCTGGATACTGATCGAGTTCTTGCCACAACTCAGTAGGAGGAAAAAATATGCATTCTGTTCCCTGCAGAGCCAGGGTAATGAATGCCACAGAGGTCCAGAAGTGCCCGAGGAAGCATCAGCTGCCTGCTGCAGAGCTCAGGAAGGCCACAGCCGAGCAAGGCTCCTGGGTGGACCGGAGCTCCCGGGGCTGGAATTGGCCTTCGCAGCTAAGTGGCTTCTTCAGAATCCGCCTTCAGGGAGGAGAGAGATGGAAGCACCAACTCCAGGCTTTGCTTTGTGTATTTTAAAGTAGCTGGGGATATAAAATGACAAAGGGGACAATTAGAGCTGTAGATGCTGACTAGGAAGGTACATCTTTTCCCCTTGATTAAAGATAAATATGTCATTACAAAAGCAGTACGTATTTTTGGTAGAAATTTTAGGAAAAAGCAATAGAAAGAGAAAAATCAATAAAATCTGCAATCCTCTTATCCGTAGATTGCCTTTGTTAATATTCTGGTGTTTTTACTTATAGATTATTTTCTGTAGGGGAAAAATCCCCACATATGTACAATTAAATATGGGGTCATATGTACATGCACTTTGAGACATGCCCCTCCCCTGAAGATGTTACAGATGTCTTTCTGTGTTTCTAAGTGTTCTGAAGTGTGGTTCTTATGGCTGTGCAGTGTTCTGCTGACCAGCAATGAGTGCTTGCTTTGCGCCAGGCTCTGCGCTACGTGTCGTCATGGATCCTGTTTCATTCTCACAGAAGTTTAGGTGTCATCTCCCCTGTTTTGCAGTGAGGGAGACTGAGGTTAAGAGGAGAGGTTTGGTAATGCAATTGAACACGAAGCCAGGAGACTTGTGGGAATAAGCATGAAGCCGCTCCATTGCTATCTCCCATCACCCTGCACGTATGCTCAACGTGGCTGGGTTCATGTTCTCGGATGCAAAGTGGGCATATCCTGGGACTTTTCCGGGTCAATTCTAGTTAATTAAAGCTGTGTGGGTCGCTTCAAATCATCATACATGATCTTAATTCCATAAAAAGTTCAATTACATTCGATGTAATCATTGAAACTCAATTTTCCATCCAAAGGTTAGACTCCCCTGTCCCGTTGCTGAAGCCTGACGCCTGCTGCACGTGAGAAGCCTGCAGCGGGGAAGGGGCCGGGGAGGGTCTCTTCTCTCTTTCTACCGCCAGGTGCCTTCTGCTTATTTAGCATATATATAGCCAACTAGGATGTAGTGCTTTTTTTTTTTTTTGCTTGTTAGTTTCTTCTTATTTAGCTGTATTTCTGAAACTGGGGTCAGGGCAGGGAGGAACACTTGGGGAGCAGGCGAGTCTGAACTCGACCACTACTGTCACTGCTGTGAGAAGATGGCCTGTGATCTGTTGGCTAGATGCAGTGTTTGGCATGTGTTTGGAGTTTCTTCAGGAGTTCCCATCCCTGGGGACCTCTCCCCAGCATCTCCATAATGCGGGTGATGCAGCCCTCCAGCTTTGGCACCTGAGTCTTATTTGCCCCTCAAGGTGGCCCTATAGGAAGGGTCCAGGAGAACAGCTCATCCTCTGAGGGTCGACAGACTCTGCCAGCGCAGGCCACTGCCCTTCGGCTCACCCAGCTGCAGCTGGGGTGCCTACTGCACTCCTTAGATTTCTCAGGCAAGTGTCACACACCCATTGACTGTGTCCGCTAACTGGAGGGGACTCGCGTGAAGCTCTAGGAGGGCTCCCAACTATCACTGAGACTTGAGACAATAGCCAGGCACCCCCAGCTCTCCTCTTAGGGGTGGGGTGCACCAGCCTCAGAGCACATCAACAGTCCTCCCTGAAGAAGGCTCCAGAAAATCTTCTCTTGTATCCATTCTTCTAACCCTTTTATGTCTTCATTGTGGATTAGGGGTTTAAAAGTCATTTAACCAATGCTTGCCCACTGACTTTGACATTTTAGTAGAGGAGCTCCTTTGGAATGTAGCCTCTATCGTCTTCATACTTCAAATGTCCTACTTGACAGTGACTTGCCCAAGGCCATGCAACTGCTAAGTTGAGCCTTCCAGGCTCCCGGACCCACTACTCACCATTGCAGTTTGTAGCCAGTTCCCTCATGTTGGCCTTAAGTTTTTATCCAAATCTTTATCATTATAAACAATGCCACCGTGTCCACCCTTATAATTTTTTAGCACATTTGTGGTGATTTCCTCTAAATAAATTCCTACGAAACAGTATTGCCAGGTCAAAGGTATAGCTATCTTTTTTTTTTTTTTTTTTTTTTGAGACAGAGTCTCACTTTGTTGCCCGGGCTAGAGAGGGCCGTGGCATCATCCTAGCTCACAGCAACCTCAGACTCCTGGGCTCAAGCAATCCTACTGCCTCAGCCTCCCAAGTAGCTGGGACTACAGATATGCGCCACCATGCCCAGCTAATTTTTTCTATATATTTTTAGCTGTCCAATTAATTTCTTTCTATTTTTGGTAGAGACGGGGTCTCGCTGTTGCTCAGGCTGGTCTCGAACTTCTGAGCTCAAACAATCCACCCGCTTCGGCCTCCCAGAGTGCTAGGATTATAGGCGTGAGCCATGGCGCCCAGCCTAGCTACTATCTTTTTAATCAAAGAGCATAAAGCTTTAGAATTCGAAAATGAAAACTTGTCATTCCTGACTTTAAAAAGGTTTCTCTTGGCAATATGTTGCTTTATCTCAGCAACATACAGAGTACAGAGGCACACAATGAAGCCTCCTTTTTATTATCAGAGGCAGATGTTTAAGACAGATAATCGGGTGTGCACAATGGTAAGTCTTTTATTTTCCTATTTTTCTCTAACTCAGCTGAGTCACAGCTTTAAACATCATTCCCCCGATGGGAGTAAAAGTAACCTCCATCAATTCCAGGTAAATTTAACTGTTTAATATTCACATTGAGTGCATGTGGGAATTTTTCCTCTTATTTTATTTTAGGAGTGTAGGGAAGATATCTAAATTCTCAGGAGCTTGTGGCCATGGAATGTCTTGGCATCACGGAGGCAGGGAGGGAGCCAGGAGGGGAGTTGTCTGCTGCAGGTAGTGCCTGTCCTCACCAGCACCCTGAGGTGCTTTCCCTCTTCACAGCCTTGAGGCTGTTTGGCTCTGTGGGTTGTGTGACCTGCCTCATTTCCTTCCTTGCTCTGAACGCTCGCTCAGCCATCTCCACTGGACTCTTCTCAGGACATGGTGGCAGGGAAGTCCTTCTAGGGCACAGTCTCTTCTACACTCATATTCTCCAAAATCTTTGTGGGGATCCTTTCCCCTTCACCCCACTTTTCTGACCTTAATCAGAGGGAAGGAGAGGGCTGTATTGCATTCCTCTCTCTTTCTTTCTCTCCAACTTTCCTCCTTCTTTTGGTCTTTGGAACAATAGCCTCTGCTGTCACTACGTGTTCTTCTGAAATCTGTCATTTGTGACATCAACTCTGACTTTCGATGCAAAACAGTCAGGCTTTTGAGACTCAAAAACCTTCTTGCAGCCTGTTATCTGCCTTGAAATGAAAAAGCACAGAACCGACCTATTTGTATTGCTGGACTGTGTCTGCCCAAAGGCCCAGTGTCTCCAAGCTGCTTCCTGAAATATCAGGAGGGATCATGAGTCAACAGGGACTTGGCAGGAATAAAGTTCATCTGTTAACATAAAAGTAGTACTCTACTACTGGTACAATGGTAGCAGCAATGTACATATGGACCTCAGACCAAGAAGGGACCTCCTGGGGCCGGGGGTCTCCCTCTGGCCAGTGGAAGAATTATAAAAACTTGATTGCATTCATTATGAAGTGATTTGACATTGATAGATGCATGTATTATAAAGTACAGTATCTTAAGTCTAACTTTTAGATCTTTTCATTAAAACTTTTACATGTCACCCTAGTAATAAATTCTAGTTTAAAAAAAACTTTCTTGGAAGATGCAAAAGATCGGGAAAAACAACCTAGAACCTAGAGAGGTTTTATATTTGAATTCAGCTCAGGTGGATTAAAAGCCTTCCACAATTTAGTAATTTTCCTAAAGCAGCCTGAGCTTAGTTATTATCATTATTTACACAGTCACCCAATCTAGAGGGGAAATGGCATTTGAGTTCTTTAGAGGCGGAGTATTAAATGGGCCTTGGCAACCGCAGTACCTGCTCTTCCGGGGAGGTGTGGTCCTCCCGCTCAGGGCTGCCCCCTGTGGCCTTGGCAGGGGGAGCACTTTTGAGGGAGCATGGTTTGCTCCACCGGTGTGTCCTCCCACCAGAGAAGCAGCCCGAAGCCTCCGTTCTCAGTTCACAAGCTGCTGCTGTTCTCCAGGACTGAGCCACTGTGAGTATCAAAATCTTACCCTAAATGTTGCCTCAAGACCGTTGAGCTTAGTCAAGATTACTGATGTCATGATCTCCATAGTAACCACCTTAATAAACAAAGAGGATGACTTAAAAACAGGGGAAAAAAATAGAATAAATAAGGTATGAAAATAGCATGGGAGTCATAAAGGGTTTTTTATTGCTACTCATTTGAGATATCAAACATGACTCAGCTATAGTGTGGGCAAGCATGAGCCATTCAGTGGGTTGAAACCCCTGGTAATAAACATAAATGACATACTATGCTATTGCTCCTACTTCTTGTGTCATTCAGTCATGTCCCAGGTTTTGTTTGTTTTTTTTTTCATATAATTCAGTGCATTGAAATTATCACCATGACAGTCATTGTAATTGTGATTTTTATGGTAGTTTATATATTTAACCAAAAGGAGCTGTGCTTCCAGGGATCAAGTCTCAGGCAGCACTTTCTGATCACCAGAGGGAAGCTCCACTCACCAGAACTGTCCCCACTTTCACCACCATTCCCTTATCCCAGGACGGTGCTCCCATGGAACCAGAATTAATAGTGGATTTTAAAAATGGAGCCAAGTATTATCTGTCACAAATTGCAACTAAGCAGGTCCCAAAGATGGTCTGATAGTGTCCCAGAGAATTATATACCATAGACAAGTATTTAATTTGTTTAGCAGATAGCATCGATCCCACACCTTGGGTCTTTGGTCGGTCACTCTGTGTTGATAAGATCGGGGCTAGCGGTCCCTCAGGCCATGTGGCTTCTAGCAGTTCACTGCTCCCAACACCCAGGAGAGAGCAGAGGGAGGAAACAGCCCACACGGCCCACGTTCCTAAAGGATCTCCAGGCCCCCTGGCCTGAGTAATCGAATGCTTTATGAATACACATACGCACACACACACACACACACACACACACAACACACACACACAATCACCATCCAAATATGGCTCTAGAGAAGAGCTCGGGTTCCACATTCCAGACGCCTCTGGAAGTGCAGAGTGGTGGGTGACAACAGCCTGATTCTGGACTTCTGTGGCCCACCCTGCCTCCCCAAGAACCAGGTGGTCCACCACCAGAAGCCAAGTGGGTTCGTACCTCCCCAAGCCTGCTTCTCTACCCCACCAGACTGTTTTTTTAAGCATCTTGCTTTTTGTCCACAACTCTGATACACACCCTGCTTTGTACTCACCTTTCAAGTAAAACAGGAACTTCTGCCATCCTCCACCCTACCTGCCTTAGGGAAGTCCCCTGTGTTGGTCACCCCCTGTCCTACCTGGACAGGCTCTTCTACCTACACCAAGGGTCCAGGGCCTGTTCTGCATCATTAGTTTGAAAGCTTGCAGGTGGACACTTCATTTATGTCATTCATTCATTCAGTCAGTATTTTTGTGTGCTGATCAAGTGACGGGCCCTGTCCTATGCTCTGGGGGTATGGTCATAAAAACGTGGACAAATTCCTGCCACATGGTGCTTGCATTCTAGTGGGAGAAGCCGACAGTAAACAGACAAGGATGCGTGTCAGGTGGCAGCGAGTGCCATCAAGAAGAGAGGCTGGGGAGGTGGGGGTGCAGAGGGCAGGACCCCTCCCGTGAGGGTCATATAAGCAGAGACCTGACCCCATGGCACAGAGGGGTGGTGTGCAGGCTGGGAGAAGGAGCTGATGCCACTTCTTCCTTCAGACCCCCCCAGAAGCCACGCCGGCCTGTGAGCCTGCCCCTCCCATGCCCATGCTTCTACACACTAGTGCTTTTGACTTTTATTTCATAATTATTTTAAAAGAATTTCATGCAAGAAGCCCATCAGATGCAATTAAAACATTTCAAATATGTTCCTAAAACAAATCCTCCCATTCTTTTTAACCTTCCACAGCTTGCTCAAAGTATAACTAGCGCTAAGTGTGGTTTTTAACTCCCCTTGAAACTACAATTTCTATTTTTGAAAAAAGGGAAAAGGAAAGAAAAAGCAAACCAGTGGACTCCATGAAGAGCTTAGAATTTCAGGTGTCCTAATGTTTGGAAAAGGTGAAATATTTTACCTACATGGCAGTTGGCCTCCCAGGAATTCCCAGGGAGGACACTGTATCAATTTAAGAAAAAAATGACAAAGTAACTGCCATTTTGAAGGCTGTTGACAGATGTGTAGAGTATAGAAATCTATGTATTATTAAATAATTCTTTTTAATATGCTCAAGAATAAGCAATTTGTAAGCCTGTTTACGTTCTCACCATCTGGGTGCATTCTGTCACCCATCTGTTTCATGTAATTATGTAATTATCAATATAAGGAAAGAATAGGTGATATAATTAACAAGAAAAACTGATCCACACTGAAGAGTAAAAATGACATGCATCTGTTGAATGGCTTTTTGTTTCTCCCCCTTCATTGTTAGCTGTTTTTTTCACACCCTTCAGGAAAGCTGTTTTTGCCATGGTGTGTGCAATCTCTCTCTCTCTCTCCCTCTCCCTCCCTTTCTCTTTCTCTCTCTCTCACCCCCTCTTATGTGGAGACAGAGCATTTCATAAAGTATTATAGGAGCCAACACAACTTTTGCAAGAAGTGAGCAAGGCCTTCTTGCAGTTATTCATTGATTCTGTATCTCTGGAAGAGCCCTGATAGCCACTTCCAGAAGATGTAATGTAGCAGCTAGAACTCTAGGAAATGTTTCAATTAATTAGCAACAGATGGAAGGACAGGGCAGTGTGTGGCCTTTTCATAGGACAGAGAAACTCCTTCAGAAAAATTCCCATACTCGGTGCTTTTGTTTTAACATCAAGGCTCAAGTAATGCATGTTATTTCACAATAGTACCACAATCCCAGGGGACTTGGTTAACATCCACAGAATCCCACTGAAGTGAGTCCTTGGAGAAGCTCTTTTGTATAATGGAGACTTGTGGGCACATAGATGGGTCTCATACCGTGGAAAAAGTAGGGACAGTGACAGTGGCCACCCACTCCTCTGCCTGACCAGGTCAGGCTCTAAAATTCTCCCTCCATGACTTGGACCCAGGAGTATGTGTGCATTCGAGGAGGGGCGTCTCAGTGTTCCTGTGACCTCGCCACCCCAGGCCCTTCTGTGGAGTCCTCAACTCTGTTCCCCAACGCAGGAACATTGTCCATCGAGGTTCTCCCCAGCAACTGGGGAAACCATCACTGGAGGGGCATGGTCTTGAAAAACCTTGGATTTCAACCCCAAGACACACAAAGGAGAGGGAGCCCCTCCCCCTCGCCCGGATCCGTTTAAACAATAGTCACTATAGACATGAAGGCATAAAATCTCAACGCTTCCTTCCACTGATTGCCCGGCCTCCCGCGGTGTTTTGCAGAGCATCTTCACTCCTCTCCCGCAGGGATCCCGCCTTCCAGAGCCTGCACCTGCTTCCCGGTCAGGGCAGGCAGAGGGGGAGTTCAAAGAGAAGGAGAACCGCGTGTAACAGACCCATAAAACTACAGGGGCTTTTTAGGCAACAGTTCTCACCAAGAAATTAACCCTCACAGAGAGAAAAATCTCTTACTCAGTCATTTCTTAACTGTTGCCTAGAACTTTTTGTTTATTTTTTCAAGCAATGCCACTCACTCTAGGACTCTGTTTCCTCTTGCTAGGTGATAATTTTATGTGTTGAGATTGGGTTGGTTTAGAGATTCGTCCTCATCATAGCATCTCGTGATAGAGCCTCTCGATGGGACGGTCTCTGTCCAAGCCTTGCTTCTGGCTCACCTCCTGCATGAGGAACCATGGTCCCACCCTCATTGTTCCATGTCCTGCAAGCAAATACATAACTAGTTCCCACCTAGGTTCCTCTTTGTTTCTTTGAATCAAACAGTATTCTTTGATAAATCCTCCATAAAACCCGTGACTGTTCCCCAGTCTATCTGTATTTTGAATTGTCATTTCTATGGATTTTTTCTTCTTAAAGCGATGGATACCCATAGAAGAAGCACATAGGGGAAACTTATTAGCACACTATGGGGAGAGTATTTTAAAGGAGTAAGTATTGGGGACAAATATGGCTGGATTACTCGAGGGATTTTTTTGGTTTTGACTTTATATTTGTTTCCTTAATCCAAAGTTAAAATTATTTAATTGCAACCATAACTAGCTAATCCATTATGGATTTTAAAGAGAAGAATACCGTTTGATTGCTAAAGAACCTTTCTTTTGCCATTTCTAGTTTTGAAAATGTTTTAACAATGATTTCTTTTTCAAGAAACATTTCGGTTATATTTTTAGTATTTCTTGAACAAAAGAGCAGAGAGTGATTGGTCCTTAAAAGAAAATTATTACAAAATAAAGAGCTATTTACATACATATATTCAACTACAAAGTAAAAACTTAAAAATCCTATATTCTATACTGAACCATATTAAAAATTGTCAAAGCTTAGACTAAATGGTTTTCATTTAACCCTCAAAAGTGGCATTAATTTTTCAAGTGGTAACTGTTGCTTAAGATGCTATTGTGCCTGTGTGATAAATGTTTAATGATTTAGTAGTACATGCATGGCTTAAAATCCATTATTTATTACACCTTTGCTTGCCTGGCAAAGGTGACGATTTTATAGCCCCAGCAGTCATGCAAACACATTTATACCAAACCGATGACTGATAATAAATTTCCTTACTGTAAATGTCAGTGGGTTTCATGTGTTGCTGCCATTACATCTTGTTTGGAAGCTGAATGCTACACAGTTATGGGAGGCACCAGATGGTGTCATTAACACGAACGCTGGGACTGTTTGCTGCTGACGTGCATGTGAGAAATTAAAAGTACGTGACCTATCTTTACACTGAAGCGTGATGTCAGTGGTGGATGGGTGTTAATTACGGTGCAATATGCTTGCCCAGTCCCTTCCGTCTCCACTCAGAGGGGTTTTAGGGGTTGTTTTGGAAAACGGTTTGTTTTTGAACTTATACTGAGTGAGCAAAAGAGGAAATTTTCCCAAGGACTCCTGTTTGGTTTGTATTTGGAGTCCCTGACAGCTGCTATCACGTGGGTGTTACCCCCCTGAACAGCAAGCCAGCATGTCAGGACTTCTAGGCAGTGAGGCCTTTTGTGCTGATCAATCACAGCAGTATTGTTACTGCTGTCGGTTTGGTTTTTGGTTTTGTTTTCATAACTTCAGATATTTTAAATACTTGCTATTTTGGAAAAGTTTCCATTGAGAGCGTAGACTTGGGATTTTTTAGAAAGCAATGTCAAAATAGTCAGGAATTTATTCAAAGAATGAGAAGAAAAACAGTGGAAATTTTCTGTACCAATTTCTTTCATGGGTTGGGCTCTTTATGTCGTAAAGACTAAGACCTATATTTTTCCTGATCTGACGTGAAATATCTGAATGGCTGAAATTCGTCTTGTGTTTTATTAAAATGTATTTCCAACTTGTGTTCAGCAGTGGCCACTCCCATTTATTGTATTTCGGCTTCCTTCCTGTTGAGGTTTCTACTTAGCTCTCTTTTCATTTCAGTTTAAACAGAAGGTGGATTTGTTTTATTCCTCCATCCAAGTCCTTCACTTGAACCAAGAAGCTATTCCATTGAATCCGACCAAATTCCTTTGAACTTGTTTTAGCCTTAGCATACTTTGTAGGAATTTTCAGAAAGGCTTATTCTTTCAAAACAATCATTGTGCGTTGCTTTTACAAAAGCCCGGGGAGCCTTTTGGTGTGCAGAATTTTCAAGTTATGTGAAAGAGAATACAAACCATTGTTTGCATTGAGATGAAAGAGATATGCCTAATTTCTTCGTATTAAATCAGAGATACAACTGGATAGCAGCAGGAATAGTGAGCCTAACTGAAAGACTAAAAGTGCACATTAGAAATTTAAAATAGAGTCGTGCATGTTAGCTGGCTTACAGGACATGTAAGTGTGCGTGGAAAATATCCAGTAGCAAAAATAATGAAGTGATGGGGAGATAGCAAGATGGAAAAGTTGTGTCTGTGAAACAGCACTCACTTTGGGCAGAAGTTCTCAGAGAAACGAGTTTTCTGGCCCTGCTGTCATTTTCTTAGCGAATGAAGCAGAGGCCTAAGCTAGCAAAGCAAATAGCCACTTCCTGACCTGAGCGAACAGCTACTCTCTGGGGGAATAGAAGTTCTCATCTTATTCTGTGTCCAGAGATTTGCCAAGTAATATTGCCTGATGTGGGGTGGTGCCATGGACACAGTGGTCATCAGCTTTCCCTCCCAGCCTTCTGTCCTGACCCCTGCTCCTCCCTTTGTGCCCCCGTCCATGTCTGCTTCCCACATTGCCCATGCGCAACCATTCAGCCTTCTCCTGTCAAAGGCTGTTCTCAGGACACCGCCTGAAATCCATCCTTAGAGACTGACCTCAACTTCAGTGGGTGTATCACTCTTCCAAAACTTGCCCTGCCCTTTCCCTTTCGTCCAGAAAGTTGTTCTCTCCCTTGTCTGCCTGGAAATGAATGGCCTATTGATCCTTTCAAATCCAGCTCTGCTATCACTTTCTCCAGGAAATCTTACCTGTCTTTCCCTGCCATCCTAGATCAACCAAACCTCAGCTGATTCCGTGGCTTCCTGAGCATAGCCTAAACTACTGAGCCACAGAACCATGAGGCAAATGAATGCTTGTTCTTGTAATCCCCTACATTTTGCATTGGTTTGTTACACAGCAATAGCTTCCCGATGCACTGCCCTTATCGTAAATACTGCATTTATTTATTCATTTGTCTGTCTCCCGACCTAAGGAGAATTCCATATAGATGGGAACTATGCCTCACTCACACCTCAGCACTTAGGCCAGTGCTTGGCATCTAGTAGATGCTTGATATGTATTTGTTAATTGGAATTGTTGAATTAAACTCTATGCTAAAGTTTTGATGGTAGAATTTCAGGCAACAGGATACTGAATAGTTTATCCCGACACCCTCAGAATTGCTCCACACATCCAGTTAGACTGCCCTTGTTGCCAGTGTTAAAGAAAAAACAGAAGGCCCCAAATGGAGTATCTTTCTTACAATATTTGTTTTTGTGTACCCCATCCCCCACCCCACATCCTGAAACAACTCCTGTGCAATAAAGGTGAAAGGAGCATCTTTTGTTATTTATAACAAGTATAACATTTCATGTTAATGAGGTGATTTTGTTAATGAGGTGATTTTTGTTAATGAGGTAATTTTTGTTAATGAAGTGATTTTTGGAAAGCCTCTAAGGATGGGGGGCTGCTTTGCCAGAAGAACCAACCATGTGATCAGGGGGTTGGGACTTTCAGGTCCATCCCTGACCCCCAGGGAGGGGAGAGAGGCTGGAGGTTGAGGTCAACCACCAGTGGCCAGTGATTTAATCAATCGTGCCTACCTGATGAAGCCTCCATAGACACCCTCACCAAAGGGGTTTGGAGAACTTCCGGGTTGGTGGACACGTGGAGGTGCTGGGAGGGTGGCATATCTGGAAAGCACCCGGAAGCTCTGCACTCCCCTCGCCATACCATGCACTTCGCATCTGGCGATTCCTCAGTCCTACCCTTTTATAATAAGCCAGTAATCTAGTGAGTAAACTGTTTCCCTGAGTTCTGTGAGCCATTCTAGCAAATTTCTGAACCCAAGGAGGGGGTCGTGGGAACTTCCAATTACCAGTCAGTCAGAAGCACAGGTGATAACCTGGGCTTGCGATTAGCATCTGAAGTGGGGGCGTGGGGAGCAGGCTGGTGGAACTGAGCCCAGGTAGATAGTGTGAGAATTGAATCGAGTTGTAGGACAACATGCAGCTGGTGTTGGAGAATTGGCTGATGTGGGATAAACCCTGGTGTCAGAAGTGTTCTGTGTCAGAGAGTGTAGAGGAGAACAGAGTTTGTTTAATTTTTTCCTTTTAATGCACTTTATGTTTAATATATGGAGGACAGTTTTTGTCCTCACATACCTATATGAAAATGCCATCATTTCAGAAGGACATTATTTAATAAGAATAATGCCTTTCGTCACTTTCAAATGTAAGAGTTTCCAAAGCCTTTGTGGCCACACCCTCTTTTCATTCTAGTACGGGTGGTTCTTTCGTGGCTATATAGAAATTGACAGTGATTAGGTAGCTAGCTGTTAAGTTGATGAGTTTTCTTTTAAAGAGATATTAATACATATATAATGTAGTAGTAATTTGTGCTTTTATAATAATGCAAGTCAGGTAAATTGGTTCTGTAAACCATTTCCCTGCCATAGATTTGCTTCATTCCTGCCTTTCTTTATGTGCTCACCCCAGAGAAGTCATTTCTCCAGTTTGTGGATGACACTGTATTGATACCTGGAGTGCCAACTAGCTGACACATACCAGACAGGATTCAATCAGAATGTTGCAGAGACTCAGAGGACATTTCTGAACACTTGACACTACTCAAGGCAGGAAAGAAGAGAAATGGAGCCATTTGACGTTATCTTGGTGCACATGCCCTAAATAGGGGATTAATGAATTTCAGCGTTTTTGAAAAGCCAACAGTGGATCTTCCTTGCCAATGCTTGTATATTGCATAAAGGCAATCATATTTTTAATGATTATATGAGCTAGTTGTTTGGGGCTGTTATTTAATTGGAAGCAAGTGAATTAACCATGTAATTCATCAAATCTAAAATGCCATCAATTAAAAGATGTAGCTTTATTTTATATACCATTAAGAAAAAATGTGGCCAATTAAACTGTGACACAGTGTCTTAATGAGAGTCCTAAACAGCATATGAATCAGTCATATAAGTCTCATTGCTTTGAAATTTCTCTCATCTATTCAGAGAGGGAAGGCAATTTATATGTTCCCTTCAATTACATTATTTGCTGGGTGATGGAAAAAAATTTTTTTGCATGTGATTCAGTAACAAAATGTAACATAGCTTCATCTACTAGACCGTATCTATCATCCTTTATTTGCTCCTGAAAAGCACTCAATTGTTGCATTACAAGAAAATATGGAATTACAGCCCTTCCTCCAATGACTAATATTTGCTTCACTAATATCAAATTTGTACCTTGCTGCTCAGTTTCTGGGCCTTCATGGGAACACAATAAGTGTTCGTTCCAATGTCAAATCATGCTGTAATCTTTTTGAAGACATTTGTCAGGAGCAGTTAAACTCAACACATATTGTGCACATAATGTCCATGACTCTCTTGAGATGACAATGAAGAGCTACAACCAAGTCACCCATACACGGGTAAGGACAACTATGTCACTACTGCTGCCTGGCTGATGCAACTGTTAAAATGCCATTGAGTGTAAGTCTTAATTCAGGAAAATGCTAGTGTGAAAAAACATGTGCAAACTACATGAAACCCAGTAGTCACTCAACTTCCAAAACCAGTTTTTTAATATAAATGTTTAATAATGGTCATAAGTGAATGTTATAGGGTGGCAATAATTTTAACTTTTTAAAACATTTGCCAAATAATGATAATGGCCAGATGGGGAATATGGGCATAGGAGGGATTGGGACAGATGGAGTCTTTAAGAGAAATATAAGAAAAATGCAAGTTAAAGAAATTTACTCATTGAATTAAGGAACTATAGCAAAGACCACTAGTTGCCTTCCAATTTCCACTCCTCCCTTTAGCCTTGGTAACGGTACCTCAATTGTATTCAAGGCAGCAATGCACCCCCCTAAGAGAATACATTTTCTACCCTCCTTTACATCTGGCATGAAATGTGACTGAGTTTTGGCCACCGAGATAGAAGGAGAAGCTGTTGGAATAGGAATTCAGGAAAGCTGCTTAAACAGAGTGACTCAGCTAGGAGGAAGTCCCTTTTTGCAACCTTCTCCTTCCTGCTGCCTGGAATGAGGATATGATGTCTGCATCTCCGCAGCCATCCTGCACCATCCTCGACGATGAAACTATGCAGTAGGATGGCGTGTTGGGAAGGTAGAAGGACCCTGGGTCTTTGCTGAGTTTGTGGTACTGCCTTAGTAGCCCTGGACTAAATATTTCCAGATTTGTTTTGCATAAGTGAGTAATTGTCTTCCATCCTGTTTAAGCTACTGGTATTTAGCATTTTCTGTTATATGCAACTAAGCTCAACCATAGTAGATACAGGAACTCTCTTTTTTCAACTAGTATTCATTCTGAGTGGGAGAATGCCACAGGAGTCTATTAAGCTCCCACTCTTTGCCTGGGATAATGTGAAGGATGTAAATGAGTTAAAGGTGTGATAGTTTCTTAAAGAAATAACTATTCTTCATGGGTGGTATTACTGATAATTTTGCAGAGGCTAAATGAGTGTTTCATTCACTGCACAAACATCTAGAGTGTGTCTAGTGCAATGGTGGGATGCTGTAGTGTGCAGGTCACCCAACGATCTCAGCCCAGTCTTGGCCCTTGTGTTGCACAATTTTGAGTACGTTCTATCCAGAGTTAAGGAAAAAACCAGACAGTGTCCATGAGTCATCGCTGCCCTCAGCAGATACCACAGAAAGAACAGTTTGTATTTTTGTGAAGTGCCGGATCTACAAAATCATTGGGAGCTTCCTAGTTCCCCCAACCAAAAGGAAAGTTAAGAGAATCCTTCATAAAACAAGTCTCCAAATCACAGCACCATTTCAACAGACTTATGCTTTATTGGACAGAGGTGTTGGTGTTCATCTCATACTTTTGAATCCTTTTAATAATTTAAGTAGGATGACTTTCTGAAATTGTATTTTGTATCTGTGGAAGAGATTTTCAACCGATTGGTTCTGTTCTAAATGTCTATACCTCCCTACCCATTATTTATTTGGTAATATTGCAATTCTTTGCCCCGAAGAGATCAAGTTGTGAACTCTGAACTTTGAAACCTACACTGATATTTGTAGCATTGTCTATCTGTCATCATTTGTTTTGCTCAAGTTGGGAAAACAAAAGGCTACTGAAAGAGAAAGGAGAGAATGGAGAAGCATAATAAAAATATTACATTTATAAAGCAAAACTAGGCTTATTAAGGATTTCAAAAATTTTATTCCTAATGGGTTTGAATCTCCATCTTTCATTTCCTTTCATGGACAGAGATCCTTTTGAAGTCTTTGGAAGCTTTCTGTAAGAAAAGACATATATACACACACACACACACACAGACACACACACCCCCCCCACACATACACGTGTGAGCTGAAAATTGAGTTCATTGTTTTGTCCTTTTAAAATATGTTTTTCAAAGATTTACCTTTCATATTGCAGATAGAAGAGAGGATGTGCAATTTTACCTTGTGTAACATCTTTGCCTGAAAAGCTCACGGTATTTGTAGACATTTTTTTAAAAAAAATAGTTCCACGTTTGCCTGCTAAGGAAGGCAGAGGGTTGTGTAATTTACTTCCATTTTACACCTGAGGAAACTAATATTTAAGGAAAAGAGGCTCAGAATTTCAACCAGTGGCAGAATGAAAAAAACAAGCCTAAACCTTGCCACCAGGCTAATGACAGCTAGTCTAATGATCCCAGAAGTGTAACCTCCAAAAGAAATTCTGTCATTAGAAAAAGTTTACGATAGATATTGTCATGTTCCATTTTAGTATGAACCTTGCATTGATTGTGTAGGATCATTTGTGTTTATTTTGATCACTTGCTAGTGTATTGGCCTATTTGTAGTTTTAATAACTTCTGATCTTGGATCTATTATTGAAATTCAATTTCAGTAATGCTTTCGTAGTCATTCTAACTCATTCTAAGTACACAAGAGAAGCCAAACCAGATGTGGAAGCACAGAACTCAGGTCTATGTATATCAGACAAAATTATATCTTGACCAGTTTTTTATACACACAGAGCAGATAACAAATGTGCATAAAACACACAGCCATGTATCTGAATCATGGCATAAACTCGACTGAGTATATACATCAACACCCTTTTTTACTAAAAAGATCAAATTTAATGCTAAGTAGTTCTAATTATATCTAAATCTTTCATTTGGTCATTTAAGCAACTGGAAAAGAACCAACTAAAATAATTTTGAACTGTAGAAATTACGTCAACATCCTTTAAAATTTTAGAGTCCATGAAATGCAAAGTTAATGTATCTGTTCTTTCACTGTTTATGGGATGCCCCAAAATGCATGGCAGGGATTGTTCAAATAAAATAAAATGAATGCCTCAAAAAACAAAGACATAGTTTGTGACCTCAAGGAGTGAACAGTCTAAGTGGAGGGTGGCAGACAATCCAAAAAAATGGATAAGAGCCACCAAAATCTCCTTCTGTGACTCAGTCACTCACGTGTGCAGACTTCTGTTTCAGAAGCTTATAGGAAATTACACATAAAGAGATTAAAACTTAAACATTTGCTCATTTCTGTTCCCTATTTTCTCATCTCAATTTCTCTTCCTCCCATCTGACCTTTACTGTTTGTTTCCCTTGGAATCCTCCCCACAGCCCCAAGCTCAGCCCTAGAATTTCCTATCTGGGGAATCTGATATTATCATTCTTTCTTTTCCTATCTAAGGCGTGAAATTTAAGGTTTGTATTTTAAACTCATTATGAGAGTCAAGATCAACTTTAAGGAACATTTCTTTTAGCCTTCAAACGTCAGCTTATACACCATGATATATGGTTTATTTTTTCTTGCTGGGGTACATGTTGATCTCTACATTTAAAATCATCCCTAAATGATCTCTAAAATGCTAACTTAGTGTCATTAGAAAAATAGAAATCAGAAATGTCTTAAGGGATATGGAGATAAGAATCTGATTTCCCATCCATATTATCCCTGGTATGGTATGTAGGAAAATAGCTTACAGCAGTGGTCCCCAACTTTTTGGCATCAGGGATGGGTTTCAAAGAAGAGAATTTTTCCACAGACAGGGATGGAGGGGTGGGCGGAGCTCTGTAAGGTTGGGGATCGCAGGCTTACAGTACCCTTTGTTTAATCTTTGAAATAATTTACTGTTACAATTTAATTTATGTCTCCAAAGTATTAATCGATGACTGGGGCTTTATTTTTACCTTACTATTAAGGAAATCAGACCCCAAACAGGATCTCCAATGCATGGGACATTTTTTGGTAGATGTTCAGACTGAGAAAAGAAAAAGCTGGCTTGACTTAGAGTGTCTTCCATACTTGTTTTTCTTTCCCATGAAAACCTGTAGTTTGAAGGAACATAAAGGAAGGAAATATTCTGCTTTCATTAAAAAATGACCTGTGCTTCCTGCTTATGGGCAAAATAAACCCTTTATAAAGCAGCGAAAGCAGTCTTCATTCACAGATATCACAGAAAGAGGTTTCCAGGCTGGGAAGAATTTTTTTCAACGCATTTAAAAACTATCTATACTAATAAAAGAAAAACATGAGTTTTTCAGGTCAGAAGACTTCATCATACCTGACGATGGATATGATTTTAATTAAAACCTGGGCACAAAAATTGGGTTTACTGTGAATTACCGTGATGCTGATCACTCTCCTGAGACACCCACATCACTGGTACTGATCACTAACTCTTGACACCCGGGGGCCACTCTGTGGATTTAGCAGTTAGAAAGGTGATTTCTGAGGCCTGGCAGCTGTTGGTGTTAAAGCTATTGTGTGGAAACAAAAGCCATTCTGTTCTGTTCCCTGGCTGCCTTTGTATCATTGATACAGGAGCTGTTTCATAAATGAGGTATAATTCTTTGCCAGGGAGTTTCATTACTGCCCATGTTTCAATGTTCGCTTACACTTGCAACAGCAGAGGGGAATGTTTGAATGTACCTCCTTACGAAAAGAATCTTGGCTTCCGACCTCTGTTGAGATGCTTGCATTTGCAATCTGTTGACTCGAGCTGCGATTAGATGCCATCATAACAACATCTATGCTTCCTATCTTCCTTACTCTATACCATCAAGTCCAAGGCTGACTAGAATGAATTTGCTCTCAGACTGCTTGTCTTGGAAATTAGAGCAGAGTGAACAGTGGGCCCCCATGTACCAGTATGAACTAGATTTCTCACACAATTTCTTATTGACCTGTTCTAGGAAATTCTCTCAGAGCATATCAGAACTGACATTTATTTGAAGTACATGCACTTTTTCACTCAAATGGTATATTCATTATTTTCATATGGAAAGTTTATCAGTCTAGGAAATTTTCGATTATGTATAAAAAAACCAAATTGGCCTAAACGATCAAGGAAATATGATGGGCTGCATCCTTCCTCCCAGCTTTCATTCCTCCCTGGGCTGTACCCTTTGCTGTGTGACTTTGAGGGTCCTCCTACTAGAGGTGACTATATTTCCTCACCTCATGAACGTTGGGCTCAGCCATATGCCTTGCTTTGGTTAGACTTAAGAAGTATTGATTATTTTCACTTACCCTTTTTGCATTTCTACCATTGCTATGAAAACAACATGCCCCAGCTATCTCTCATCAAAAAGAGAAATGTGAGGCAGATCTGGAATCTGCTGGCTGGAGCCAGACCCAGCTGAGTCCAGCCTAGATCACCCTACTTCTAGCTGACACAGAGTTGCATGAGCAAGAATAAGTGACAGTTGTCTTAAGCTCATGCATTTTGAAGTGGTTTATGACACAGCACTGTTGTGGCAATGTCTGACTAATAGGTATTGCTCATAAAACTGAAGAGTCCAAGGGTAGTATGGGTTTCAGTTAGGATGTGAAAGGAATTCCTGATCTATTTCTCTGTGATTCTCTTCGGACTTCAACCAGGATGGTTTCCTTCTTGGTGGCATGCTGAGTGTAGCAGTTTCAGGCTTCACTTTTATATCCCATACCATCCAGAAAGCAAGGGGCTTCTCTTCTTCAACCCTCATACATAAGTCCTGGGCCTCACTCTGATAGGCTAACTTAGGTCACATGTCTATCCTGGGCCAATCATTGAGCAAGGAGGGTAGGATTATGTGACTTAGTTTATTTCAATCAGAGCCCCCTATTGAAGATAGAAGTGGACCCAATCTCTTTCAAAATCCATGTGGTGCTGAATTAAAGGTGGGAGTAGGGGGTGGAAGAGAGAGTAGAGGGTGCTGAGAGGCACCAGCAATGTTAATTATGGAGAAAGTCTAAATCTGCCACCTTTGTTTTTGGTTTCTATTAATTTATTATTTGGTTCAAGACATTTTTGTAGATGTCTTCACCTAGAAAATCTTCACGTTGCTAGATTATCTTGAGCTAGAGAGAAGGGGTTTATTCTCTACACCCTAAGTTTTACCTTTGTAAATGGCAAAGCATATGGCCACACCCATGCCACCTAAGGCACTGGAAGGTGGGTGGGTACCCAAATAGGACTTTACCATTAGCCTACCAGACTCCCAACTCCTGGTAACTCAGTTATTTTAAAAAAATTAAAAGTCAGTTTCACCCGCTAGAATGTGGAAACTTCTGACCCAGAGGATGAGTTATTGCTGATGTAACGAATTTGACAGAGTGGGTTGGGAGTATTAAGAATGTCATTCCACTGACTTCTGGCCTCCATTGTTTCTGATGAGAAGTCAGCTGTAATTTCTGTTACTGTCCAGACACACAGTGAGCACCAAATAAAAATGTGTATTGAATTAATGAATTGAAAATAGAACCAAGATCTTTGGACACATAGTCTAGCATTCTTTCAAAGTTGTGAAACCTTCCTTTGCACGTTTAATGCTCACACTGCAGCTTCTGCAGGGAAATGAATCAAAGGAACAACTAATCCAAGTAACTTTTGCAAATATGGACATTAAAGTGATTGCCAGTTACTTCCTTTGTTTCTAAGAGTCCTCCCTGACCCTGGAGTACCTGCAAGATTGAACAACCTTATCATTCAACTTGTTTTTGTTATTTGGCAAATGTTTGTCATTCTACAAATATTATAGAACACCTGCTGCTCAATAATAGTGTGTTAAGTAGTGTGAGGGATGCAGAATTGAATGTGAGATAAAACTTGTTTTCAAGTACCCAATTAATATAATTTTTCACTCAAGATTTCAGGGAAACCTTGGACAGAAGAAAAGACTGAAGACCTTTTATGGAACTACAGATTCTTGGGGAGTAGCTTAGCTATCTTCTTATAGGATTATTTACCTTGTCATTTCTAATCATTAAGGGTTCTATATGAAACATCTGTTATCAGTAAGACAAAATCATCCTAAGTAAGCATTTTGATGTGGCCCAGCCAAGGCGTTAGGCATATTCTCATATTCCTACATTAGTTTCTTAAAAATACCTTCCCATGCATTTCACCGTGGCTGTGCATGGGCATTATTAGGTTTGTTTTGCTAATAATATCCTGATAAATTAATTCTACGTGACTGCAAATTTGGGAGTACAGACTCAGCTATATTTTCTTTGATTCCCTCTTTCTCTCTGTATTTTTTTTTCCAGATAGGTTATGCCTTAAACCATACAAACAGAAAACTAACGTTGGAACCTAAAATAACTGTCAGTGCCAAGATTGTTGTGGTTGGTGCATCCAGTGTTGGAATTTCCTTCCTAGAGACATTGGTATTTTGGTGAGTTGTTTTACTGTATTTATTTTTAAATAGTAAAAGTTCTCTTCCTACACCTGAGGAGAACCCCTTGAGAAAACAGATCTGAGTCCATTTGCTACCGCACGCACCTTGCCTATATGGATTGATGAATCAGTAGAATATTCTACACCAGGAATAAGCAAACTGTAGCCCCCAGGCCAAATCTGGCTTTCCACCTACTTTTGCAAATAAAGCTTTATTGGAATGCAGCCACATTCATTTATTTATGTGTTGTCTGTGGCCTTTTTTATGGTACAATGGCAGATTTGATGGCAGATTACTTTGTTGAGTAGCTGCAAAGAGACCATATGGCCTTAAATACCTAAAATATGTACTATCTGGCCCTTTCAAGAAAAAGTCTGCTGAACCCTCTTCTAAATGAATGTTTCTCTTACTGGCCAAATCCTAAGAACCAGCTGGTGCATTTGTTAAATATGTAGATTCTCACACCCTGAACCAACATACAGAACCAGGAACTCCTGGGGAAGGGTCTAGGAATCTGTATGTTAATAGGTCCTCCATGTAATCAGGCAGGCCGGGACCTTTCTTCCAACCCCTGCATGTTGGGTGCCTGGGAACAGGATAAAACCCTTCAGGGAAGACTGAGGTCTACTCATCTCTTCGGATGCTGTTTTCTCATCATACTCAAAGCACTAAACCAGGCTTCCTTTCAGAGCCTATTTTCCCGATAGGTGATTCTCAAGGATTTTCAGCTTCCCCAGTCTACATTTCCATATGCTCATTGAATTTCTGCACCTCTTTGACAGGAAGAGCCCTGAGTTATTGTCTGAGAACTTGGGATCATAGCCTGGCATCACCAACACCTGACATGGAATCCAACCCTAGATGCATTGCCTAATTTCTCTCAGACTTGTTGTCTTCATTTATTTTTTTAAAAATCTCATATGTGTTTTAAAAACCCTTACTTTGGAGAACCACAGAGCCCTAAATTAAAAGAGTCCAGTTTTTTCCAAATATTTTGCTCGAGATCACATGAGAAACTTTAGCTACCTTTTGAAACTACAGGTGCTAAGATGTAGGAGGAGTATGGGAAGATACAGCCCACCATGACTCCTCTAGAAGCCAGCAAAGTTATCAGCTCAAAGAAGATAGGTGGGGCCTTGTGAGGGGTTGGGTAAGAAAAGGCATAGAGGAAATGACCCTTGAGAGGTGTTTGTGCCTGGTTAACAGGGAGATGAGCTAACCTCAAATGGCTATTTTGCTCATTTGACATCATATTAACCAGATAAAGAAAAGAACTGATTTTTTCACCTTGTAGCCAATTTGTTCATAAGAACATACCATTAGTTAACCAGAAATAAATTACATGTCATTATTGAACTTAGCAACAGAATTCATGTGCTTTAAATAATGTGGTCAGTTTGCAGCAATATTTCATTGCAAGAATGAAATGATGAGAAGTACCTAGGAATGTTCATTTTCCTGAGGGTGCCACACTGTAGTTGAGTGCTTTACTCATTCTAATGGGTCTCTTTGTCTAAAAATTCTGAACAGCCAGTCTTATACAAGTATTTTTGAATGATGAATTATCAGGGTGGAGTTGTGAAATTATAGTCATTAAGAAGTTATCGTAAACAGGTCTTAAATCTTAATTCAGCTCTGTACTTAGTCATAATGTTTTGTTTAAATGATTACATTGAGATATATACATGTAATTTTCTTTCTGTGGAATCACGTTAGATTTAATAAAGACATGTATAAATTTTGA
The DNA here is from genome assembly GCA_963575035.1 of Avahi laniger. Lineage (NCBI taxonomy): Eukaryota > Metazoa > Chordata > Mammalia > Primates > Indriidae > Avahi > Avahi laniger. The sequence continues at coordinate 20,849 of CAUYSK010011088.1, read as the reverse complement.
TATAAGTATTGGGTTGATTAAATTTCCCAATCAAACAGACCTTTTTAAAGCATTCTAAAGCACTCATAATTCTCTATCATCATTATACAGATTATGTACACTAAAAATAGACTGATATCAGTTTACGGATCTCTAATCCTTAAGAGGGGAAATAGTTTTCTCATTATTTTCTCTAATTATTTTAAATTAGCAATCACCATAGTAACCTCCTGCATATTTTACTTTCCCGGTTTAGCTGCCATTTGAACTTAATTTTATAAATGATTTGAGCCAGAATGAAATTGAAGAAATAAAGTTTTCACCAAACATGCTCACCAATAAGGATTAAATCCACATTTTGGAAACAAGATTTAGAAAAATCACTTTCCCTTGTACTCTCGAGTTTGGTCACCAGACTAGGCAGAGGCACCAGAGTTTCTGGAAAATTCATCTGAGGCCCAGTACAGTGACCTCTTTTTCTAGAAAATCTGGTAATCCCGTCATCTGGTGATGCAACAGACACAACTGTTTGTTCTTACATTATTTCTATGCAAGAAATGATAAAGTACATTTGGTCCCCTCTTTAAAGGACACCAAAAGCAGTCCTTGCATAACATCTGTGTCCTTGCCATATCCTTCTTTCCCCAAGTGCTGAGGTGCTACTGGGAGAGCTTAAGTGCTTCGCCAGAAGTCACCCCCTACTCCACTAAGACATGTCAGCTCCTCGTGAGGAGGGAATGTTGAGGGCGGTGTTTTGATTTTTTTTTTTTTAAGTACAACAATCTATCTGGTCCTCAGCTGCTGCCCATTTACAGTCACATCTGCCCAGACACACTTTCTTGCCTTTGGTTGTCAGCACCTGCATCTTGTCCTTCTTAGGGGGAGCCTCCTGGGCCTTCCAGTGCTGGGGGAGATGTGTGGCAGGCTTTTCCCTAGGGACACACCCCAGTGTTCCAGTCCTTCTCTTCCCTTGTCTTCTCCCCCTGTCCTGGTCCTGACTCTGGATATCCTCTAGTGTGGGCTGGAGGGGTGGGGGCGTGGAGGGCAGTGGAGGAGCCGACCCCGCTCACAAAGCCTTCTGCAACCGTATCAGCCCCGTGGAGGTACAGAGCTCTGTGTGCAGCATCATTCAGGGTTCGGTAAGGCTCTGCTAATTGTTTCCTCCCCCGCCACTCCCATCCCGTCTTGTGCGTTGGCTTCTGAGGGGAGCCGAGGAGGAAGTATTCTGTCCTCTTCCCATCCCCTGCCTTGCCAGGTGTGGGCCTCCGTGGAGAGGATAGGGAGCTGGGCGGGGGCAGGACAGCAGGGCCGGAGCTAGGGCCTGGGAGCAGTTCTCCCGGGAGGGGGCTTAGAGGAAGGAAATGCCAGCTCGCCCTACAGGGTAGAGGGCAGTGAGTTGGAGGAGGAGGGAACGCGCAGATCTCAAGACATTTCAGTGTAAATTATGGGCATTCTTCATAATGCCCGAGACAGTCAAGTGATGGACGAGAATTATTTTTAGATTACGGTTCTTGCGATTGGTGGATTGTATTCATTTGGCTGCCCTTGCTCTTTGGGACTAAAGGTTCCTGGCTTGGGCAGGATAGGTGTTACATATGCATTTCCTTCCCAGTCCTTCTAATGCTAAGACTTCCTTAAAACCCCAACCACTGGAAAAAACAGAAAGGACTCGGCTTTGTCTGTAAGTCCACCTCTGCTGCCAACCATGCTGTGACCCTGAGGGTAGTCCTGGGAGGGTCACAGCAGGGGATTCCCAGGTCCTGCCAGCCTCAAGGTGCCATCACCCTGGGAAGTCCATGAATCCCATCAGGGAGAGGCCTAAAGTGAACTCCCTATTCTTGGATCAACACCCAAGTCCTGAGGTGAGCTTATGTCATGTGTTAAGGAGACACTGTTTCCCGAAGGAGAACTTTTCAATGAAGTCTAAAAGCTCCTTGCACAAAGCAAGAGGCCTCTTTCTGCAAAGCTTAGAAAGTCGAGTTTTCACCAGGCACGTTGTGCACCGAGGCTAGCTCTGCTGAACTCCCCAAATGCAATACCTTGAATATTTCAAGTTTTCTACAAAGATATTCCAAAATCATTTTTTAAAAGAAACATGAAAACGCTGTACAAAAAAAGGCCAGGAACCAAGTCTATGAAATTCTCTTCTCTTTTTACATCCTTTTTGCTCCCAGCGTGGTCTGGACCAGTGGCATTGGCATCTCTGTGAGCACGTTAGAAATGCAGAACTTCAGGCCCTGCCCCGGGGAAGGGTCCCAGACACAGAGATTGTCCCCCTCATGAGGCAGAACAGCTTCTCCACTTTCTCGAGGGCACGAGCTCACTGAGCTGGGGCAGTTACTATTTATTCTGCTCCAGCCTGTGCGTCTATGCTTCTGTGTTTTATGGCATTTACCCCTAATTATCAGACAGTTCCTTTTAATCCATTATTTTAAAATCCTTCCTAATTTAATTCTGGTGTAAAGGATCTCTTGAAGAGCCTGCGATGGCACTAGAAAAACGCACGCAGGAATCAGGGGATGACAGTGACTGAAAGCTGCCCAGGTGGCGTCCCCGTGACCCTGTGTGCGACTAGAGAGAGGCACTTGGATTCCCAGAAGGCGCCGGTGGGCCCTGGAAAGCCCAGGCTCCCCTTGTCTTCTCCATCCACTACTGAGAACAGTTTTCTCGAAAAGCACCCAAATCATCTCAACAAAAGATGAAGTCACAGATTTTTGACCTAGACATCAATCCCTCCTCTTGTCAAGTACATTGAGGTGACTAAGAATAGCTTGGAACTAGCAGGGCATGTTTTTAAGGCTACAATTGCAGCCGAATGACCACAAGTCTTGTTACTGGACCACGCAGTTCCGCACAATATCCGACACAGCTGTGGGCTCTGGCAGCCTAGTGCTTGCAGCTTAATTAGGCTTTTTATCTTTACATTTGTCTGAGGACATCTGAAACCTTCAGTGTGGCCTGTCACTAATTAGGTGACTAATTAAATAGTCAGTGCTTCCTTGCTTATCTCAGAGCTAAACCGCAATGAGCAGGTTTGTGATCGTGACTGTCCCATCCTCTCAGTCTCTGCCACCTGAATCGATGGACATCCCCCCCCCCATTGCCCTGTGCATTGCCCTCTGGAAAAGCAGCGTGGTGGGGAGGCCTGGAGCTTGCAGGGCTGCCCTCTGATGGGCCAGGGCATCAGGCGGCAAAGTGGGGCAGAGCCCCAGGGCCGTACTGCTGTGCTGGCATCCCAGTGGGATCATCTGGTGGCTGGAGCAGAGGGGCAGGGGACAGTGCATGTCAGGCACAGAGGCTCAGCCTCCCCAGGCAAGAGGCTTGACATTCTGCCATCAGAAAATAATGACTCAGAACTCACCCTGGTGTCACTAATCACAATTGGGCTTCCTAATTTGATTCCAATATTTAAATGTAATTAATGTTAAATAAAAGTATCTTCATTTACAGAAATCATCCACTCCTGCTCATTTCAGTATAATTTATCTCCTGATACCCACTTTAAAACTCCCAAAACAAAAGAAAAGCAGTCCACTTTGAGCAATATTGGGACTTTTTGGTGGGGACAGATCAGCTTATTGTTGTTTTTTCTTGTGGATGCTTTGTGATTCTTTGGGGTTACAGGTGTTAAGTAGGAAATGCATTTTTCATGATCACCCCAAGTACAAACTACATATCCGGAACTGAGTGGTATACTTGCCTACTCAGTCTTCATCATCTGCTACTGAATCATTTTCAAATGATGACTTTGGTACCTGTCTTGGTTTGCGTTCTGTCAAACCAGGCTGAAAACAAAAAATTGCGGTGCAAGTATTTTACTTGGGAGTGATCCTAGGAAACTGTCTGAGAGAGCAGGGCAGTGAGACAGGGGAGTGAGGAAAGCCAACAAAACCAAAAGCTGCACTTCTCAGTGGGTCACCAATGGGGGCAACTGAAGCTCCATCCTGCTGGGACCCTCAGAGGGACACAGCTGAGACTGGTCCCTTTTGGGGAGAGGAAGCTGCGATATTTATCCACTAGTCCCTGCCCTGGTTATTCATGGTCACCCTGGGCTGTTTTTCCAGCCTGTCCCTCTAGCTCCCGTGGCCAAGAATGGCCTTAGGCAGAGAAGGTAGGAAATCTCTGGGTAGGAGAATCCTCTGCAGGTCACCAGGTGGGCCAAGGTGATGTGGGTAGGCCCCAGGAGCATCTGCCAGAGCGCCCTTACTGTCCCTCGTTTCCTTAGTTTGCTCCCTTCTTTCTTGTTAATATTCTTACGGCTGCCTTTTATGGAAGCATGTGGGCATAGACAAAGTCAGAGAAAAAACGAAGGTTAGATAAGAAGGCTGTGTGAAGAGGATTTTGTGGTGTTCTTGCAGCTCTAAAGAGAATCCCAGGTGTACTCCTCCACCAGAAAGCTTTGCTAGAAAAAAGTTGGCACTTGGAGGCTTTGTTTTGGTAAATACTTTGTTTCTCCTTTGGGATGGAGATAGGGTTAGACCAATAGTTTTCCAAATGTGGCGTGTACAACAGCACCTTCCGCATTACCTGGGAACCTGTTTGAAGTGCAGATACTCAGGCCCCACTCTCTAAGGACTGAATCAGAAACCTGGGAGGTGAGGCCCAGAGATCTGTGCTTTCATGATCCTCCAGAGGAGGCTAAAGGTCACTCAAGTCTGAAAAGGCTCAGTTAGGCTGTAGTGGAATGAGTCTGTGCTCTGCCACGGCTGATAGAGCCCAGGAGAATTATCCAATATCGATGAACCTCAATCTCCTCAGCCGTGTTATGGGGAAAGCACCCCAGAATCCCTCTTCATGCACAAGCACGAGGGTTAAATCAAGTAACATATGCAAAGCACTCAATACCCCCCACTAACTAAATTTTCATATCTAGATCCCTGGTGGAAGCCAGCACTGACTTTCAAAGGAGGGAAGTGCCTAGGGAGATGGAATCTTCTCAATGCGGACGAGGCCCTCTTCCCTAAAGATTAGGAGTGAACCAGAGGTATTTCCAGCCAGCAGCTGCATCTGGCCCTTTGTGAAACTTTCCCCTGAAATCTTGTTAAGATGGCCACGACCTCTGCTTTGACATCAAGAGGACCAAGCAATCAGCCCAACATCTTGTGGTGTTTCTATTTTGCAAAACTGCTTGGCTCTAGAGAAAATTGGAGTTGCCCACTTCTCTGTTAGCTATCCACCCAAACTGAGGGACTTCCAGATTCCTTATGGATCATGAGCCACCTCAGGGTCTTTTCAAGGGGCTCTCCTGACCGCCATTGCTATATGGGTTACCGATGGATGTTTCTCAGACCCTTTCCTGATACTGGATGCTTCGAAATCCTTAACCTTGACATGCTTGGGGACCTTTATTCTGCCAATAATCTCAAGTTGACCATGTAAATCTTAGAAGGCTGTGACTGTACCCCTTACCCCAAGGCCAAGAGTTCTGCTACATTTAAAAAAAAAAAAAAAAGGCAAAACAGAAAGTTCAGCCTTTACCCATGTCTCTCAAATATTTAATGTGATCATATGCTTCCTTCACAGAAACTTATATTAAATTCTACCCTCCTTTCTTGAGCACCCCAAACTGCTGGAAGCCTCTCAGTTTTCTGCCCTCAGAATACTGTCATCCTTGGACCACCAGCATGGACATCATTTGGGAACTTTTATAAATACAAATTCTCAGGTCCCACCCCAGACCTACTGCATAAGAAACTCTGGACTGGGGCCCAGCCCTCTGCATGTTAACAGGCCCCCCAGGGATTCGAATGGTCTTCAGTGCCCCTGGGCCGATGCTATCTTTGCCCCAGCAACTCTGTCCTACCCTTCCCGCCTGTTTCATGCGCAGCCTCACTCCCCAAAAAACCAAGTAAACCGTACACCCTCAGCCATGCATTCTGCCCCTCTTCCTCAGCTCTGAATCTACCGGTCACTTTCTTTCCTCCCTGCAGGGGGAGGATTAAGGCTATGACTCCCACCCATTGAATTCTTTTATCCTGATACAGATAGAACCATGTACAAGTGCATTCATGGAATAAGGAGATACCAAACTGCCCCCCTCTTACAGCACTTGATGTTGGGTGGAAATTTGGAGGGGAAGCCTAGAAAGAGCCTGGCCTGAAAACACAGGCATGGGGGCCCTTCAGTAGAGACGACAGGTGGTCATCCTCTCTGGGGAGTGGAAGTGCAGTGAGCCACTGTGTGAGACCCAGCCCAGGCAAGGCCGTCACTGAGCAGATGGCTTCTGGAGGCTGTGTTTATCTCTAAGTGTCTCTAAGAGTGTTTAATGTCTTACCCTCTGAAGATAATTCCTTTCAAAGGGATAATCCAACACTACCAACATTTGTAAGGCATTTGGGCTTGAAAAACACTGCTTTGAATTTCCCCTTTTGTTTTAAGAACTCGTGGGGGACAAAAATGTTTTAATCACCTTCAAGATTTTAGGGTTAATGTTGAGTAATTCTGTAAGGAGTGGATTGCAAAAGTTCTCCAGACTCTGCAGCAATTCTGCACATCACAGCCACTTGGGTGGGGTAGGGAACATTGTAAAAGTACAGTTTCCTAGGCTCCTGTTCCTGAAGTTACAATTCAGTAGGGCTAGGGTGGGTCCATGAATATGTACAGTATTTTTAAGTCTCCCCAGGTAATTTTAATGTGCAGCTGTGTTTAGGAACCATTTATGTAGACATTTCCTCAAAATTGGTGGTCTTATCTTTAAGGAAACCTATTTCCCCTTGTAATTGCTCATTGTAACCAACCTGATTTTATGGGCTGGTTTTTCAAGCCACATTTTCTAATTCTCATCAAATCATGTAACTTCTAAATCACATCATTACTTTGGGGCTTATCAGACCTAATTATTAAGTTATCATTAACATTATATAGCTGAAGTCATGACCCCATGTTCACAGTATTAACAACCTAAATTATACCTAGCAGATAACATTTCACAAAGCTTCATGCTTAAACTATCACTATTAAGAAGGAAGGACCAAGAAGAAATATCTGCCAAGCATGAGGAAACCTGCCCATGTGGTGCTAATAAAGCCTTTCTCGTAGCCAGCATTTGCCCAAAACATAAAACCTGTCTTTGTCCTTCCCCACCAGAAGTGATCTCACTCGATATTGAATTCCCATAATGCTTAGTTATTCCAATTTTAAGGAACTGATGGATTTGTGTCTTGTATTTTGTCTCCTGTATGTGAAACCTTTCTGACTTGTCTTTGGTAGCTGCCATCTTGGTATTTGCAATATTCGTATATTCTCCATGTATATAAATATATGCACAAAGTATAAATGTATAATTTTTTACTTCATATATATAGATAAAGACATCATAATCATCTCTCATAAATTTTAAAGGAAAATTTTATTTCATTTTAGTCTATTTTTCCAGAACTTCCAAATTTTATTCTTATTTTTTCAATTGATGTTTCAAGCATGGCACACAGTTTCATTTTTTTCAGTAAGGATTTAAGTGTTTCTTTTGCGCAGAGATACATAAGCTTTTCCTCTGAGAACTTGAATTCCCAGATCTTCCCACCCCACCCCCAGCCCCTTACCTTGGCCACCATACCCTGCCCATGCCAGGTGCTGGAGGACTGCACAGAGAACCCAGAGCTCTCCAGGCAGACACTTGTACCTCAGTGTCAGATCCAAGTCTGGTTCCAGATCCTCACCCCAGGACACAATCCTGGACTCAGGGCAGGCTTAAGAGACTTGTCACCTTTCTCCAGGTCCCATCCTGGTTCCTACAGGGGCTGCCAAGAGTAGGACAGCTCTGATCCACCACCTGAAGGTGGAGCCCCGCAAGATGGAACCCAAGGGAAGAGAGAAGCAGGATCAGGGAGAGAACTTTTGTCCTTTGCCTCACCCCATGAACTCTCCACTCCCTTCTAGATGTGCTCAGACTCCATCTCACGCCTCCTCTTTGTAGCTCTCTCTCTTCTTTCTCCCCCTGGAGGTCAGAATGTGCCATTACCAACAGCTTCGTGGCCATGGATGCAGCTGCCATTTAATCTTCAGCAACAACAAAAATGGAATAAGTACCATTAACACACTCAAAAACCCAATACTTCCTTAATATCATCTAATATCAGTCCGTGTTCGGTTTTACCCATTGGTCTTAAAATTGTCTTTCGCGGTTGGCTTGTTTGGATACGGATGTATATAAGGTCCGAATACTGCATTCGGTTAATGCGTCTCTGAAGTCTCTTTAAATGTGTAATAGTTTCCTGCATCCTCCCCCTTTTCTGCAATTTATTTTATTTTTTAGATTCTTACATGTTAGAGAATTTATGGTGAAATAATGCAATGTTTGGGGTTTACTTTAAAATACTCCAACAATAACGAAAAATGTTGGAGAGTATTTTAAAAGCAACGGAATGTTGGTTAATTGTTAAGCTTCTTTCACCTCCTGTGTATGTGCAAAATTTTCCAAAATAAAAAGTTTTTAAGAAGGAAAAAGAAAAATGAAATAAACAGGCCAGGGCATTGTTAAAAAATCTCTTCTGATCTAAATAGAAAAAATAATTTTTCAGAGAAAAATTGGCAGATTTTCTTAATCTGCTCCACCCTTATAATTATTTTGTTTTGATTTGTTTTGCCCTATGTTTTTCTTCTAATATTAGGAGTTCATATAACTCCCAACTTTTAAACCCCATCTATAGAGCATTTTGTAACATTACGTGTTATTATTAAGACTGAATTAAATCTGAATTATTCTTTGACTAGTAAAATATACAGTTCGGTTAAATATCTATCTTGAGCTAGGATTTCTTATCATTTGGCAAATATTTTTGTCAGTTTAGAACCAGTCAGAAAGCAGAGATTTTAGTAAATGAAAATGAAACATTTAGATTGATGTGAGGTAATTCTTTTTTCTGTACATTATCTATTTCTTCAAATAAAAGCATTAATAAAAGTAGTTAATTAAATCACTTGTTTTGGTCGCCTTTACTATACCCCCTCCAAAAAAAATCACCTAAAAAATAATGAGGGATCACCCATCGGGATGACAGATTTCTACCGCCCAGAGGGTAAGCAACATGAAAAGTTTTATGTTTCTTTTATTGTGTTCACAATAAATTGGCAACATGACCCTCTTTATTTCAAGGATAAGGATGTTTAGACCTAATTTTGTAGCTGTCCTCCTGAAGCATGGAATGAAACACAATACCTTTTACTTATTTCCCTGGATACCCTAATCCCTCCCTGCTTTACAAGTATCTCTGAGCTGTTCCTCCCTTTGTATCCACAGCAACGTGAAATCCCCGCTGGAATTATTTGCTGCGAAAATGCAGGTGCACTTGTTTAATGTTTCATTGGCTTGAGCACTTAACTTGAACTTTTTTTTTCACGATATGGTGACCTTTGATTTTGGAGCTGAGGGCTCACGGTGATATTAGATATTGTTTATATACATTAAGCCAACACCATTAGATCCGAGAGTCGTGCTTTATCTGTGATCCTGCTGTTCCTGCCGTTTCATCTCATGCATGCCCAGACCCAGGCTGTACCCTGTGACCTGCTGTTCAATTTGCAGGAACTTTTTGAATATTTATAGGTAATCAAATTAAAAATCAATCTATTAGAATTATACATGAATAAACTTCATGATTTTGGACCAATACTCTTAGATTTAAGAATTAAATATTTGGGTGCTGCTAAACTCAGATTACAGAGGGAACTATCACAGCAAAAATATGAGGTTGGAGGAAAAAATGAAAATGCTGGTGATATTTTTATATAAAGGCATGAAAGGGCAGGGAAACCTCACTAAACAGCAAGAAGGTTGATATCACAAAGAAGGTTTGGGAGGTTAGGTTAGGACCCAACTATAAGGATGTTAGGTACCATGCTAGTGAATTTGGTCTTAATAGTTTGGTAAGAAAAATACTAGGTGTTTATTGAAAATGTATTATACAGATACTAGTTCCCAAATGTTGACCAATGTGGGAAGTGTGAAGAGCTCTGAGATTGGCGTCCACATTCCTAGCTTGAGAGGTGGCTAGTTGGCCATGGCTTTGATGGAGATGAAGGAGGAGTGGGGTGGGGCTACCAAGAGCTGTGTTCGGACTCATATTGAATTTGAGATTACCCTGGAGCATTCCAGTTAGGACTGCTAGGTGTTTAGAAATTAGATTATAGCTCCAAGAAACACTATAGTACAATATAGTACACTGTAGTAAATATGTAAGATAAAGTCATGGTGGTGTGTAACATCACCCAGGGAGATGGGATAGTGGAGGAGGAGCCAGGTAAAGAGCAATCAGGAAGGAGAACCTTCAGGCAACGTTGTCTCAGACCCCATGTTCTACAGCCACAGGCCCTGGGCTCTCAATACTTCCTCCATCTCTTGCTCCTTTAGGCTTAGGATCAGCAATGACATCCGCTGTTGGGAGTTCCTGGATAATTCCCCATTCCTTTTTGACTCCTGTAACCTACACATGCCTCTGCCTTCATTCATTTGATCAGACCTCGTGGAGTCCGCCTGATATTTTTTGCCTGGATCCTGATTACTAAGGATCTTTTCCCAGCCTCATCCTACCCTCTCTTCAAGAGTCAACTAGAGTAGAGACTTCTAGTTGCCTCGACTTATTCATTCTGCCCTTTGTCCTTGGTAACAGAACCCTGGGCAATGCAGTTCTTTGAAAAACCATTGTGCGTTGTTGTTTAAACCACTATGTTTTTCTTTGAAAAACTACATTTCCAGCCTCACTTACTGCTACCCTCTGGCCATGTCACTGAGTTCTGACAATGTAAACAAGAATGTCATGTGAAACTTTTAGGAAGGTCCCTTACTAGGCTGCCCATTCCTCCTGCCTTGTGCTTGTCATGTGTCTGTGATGGCCGGAGCTCAGGAGCCTCCTTGGGCCTGAGGTGACCTTGGAAATGGAAAGCTCACGTGGAGAAGCAGAGAAGCAGGCCGTGGCCCCTGCTGACTGCACGGATCCACCTTATCAGTGCTGGACTAGCCACAACCAGGTGTCTTAAGTCTAGTTGTAAGAGAGATTTGCTGGTGTGGGGTTGGGAGAGGTAGAAGAAAGACTTGAAGAACAGACAGGGTTCGTGCAGAGACACCTCTCCTCTGACTCGGGGAGATGGATGAAGTCTCCTGTAGATACATCCAGACGTGGCAAGAAGGGAAAAGGAAGGAAACCTGGTGGCTGGTCTGTGTTTCCTTTATGATGGAGGAGATGTGCCCACTTGAGAATGAGGGAGGAGGATGGTAGAAAGGACAAGAAGGGGGACAGCAGGGAACTCAAAGATTGGAGAAAGGACCAGAACAGCCACACAAAGAATGCAAAAAGATTTTGACTAGGGCTAAAGGAGTGAAAAGCTGGTTTTTTTAATATATAATAATCCAGAAAATGTCTCCCCCGAAAAAAAATCTTTGCACTATATCATTATAGATGATATAAAAGAAAAACCTACTGCTTTTAGGGGAAATTTTTAATTGTACAATAGCATAATTTAGGATAGCACAATGTAGTAAGTTGACAATTTACAAGTTATTTGATCCATGTTGTTAGATAATTTAAATTATTTGGTACCAAAGGGATTATCTTTGTAGTAAAAGATATAGCTGGGTAATTATTAAGCATTCTATTCACACAGAGTCATAAAAAGGGCCTATGTATAACTACTATTAATATAATATAAACCACATGTCAATCACATAGGATCCAAAGCCCAAATTTTTACTGCATGTGGGTATAAACACATATCATTATTATTATTTTCTTTTCCACTAAATGGTAATAAATCAGAGGCCTGTCATTGGTGTGCACTTGCAGACTGGCAGCCCTGAGTAGCTGGGGTTAATTGTGACCTTTATGTTATTTGAAGATATTCAAAATTTTTATTTTTATTATTAGAGGATAAGATGTGCTCAGTTTTCTTCCCATAAAATAAGAATATTCATTCTTAAATGACACCCATCCTTAGAAACTTTAGAGCAAAACCTCTCCTAATGTTTAGCTATTTTTAAATGTCAGATGCAGTTGAGTTTATTGTGTTGCCCGCCGGTGCCACCACCAAAAGTCTCCTGCTCTCAGTACTACTTAACAGATTGTCAGTAAATTGATAGCATTTCCACATTTGGAACCTTTCCAATCTCCTCATGGGAAAAGAGGGCAGGTGTTTTCCTCTGACTTGGTGAAGCCTTCTTTTTTTGGCATTTGGTTGACTGAAGGGGAGGTATGAACTAAGAAGAGATTTTAGAAGAAAATATCTTTCTCATCAGCCCAAACCCTATGAAAAGATCAACTCACCCATATAATTTTGCTGACTGTATCCAGAGGGCACATTTTCAATACTAAAGAGCAAGCGCAGAGTGAGTGTTCAGCACATGAGTTCTGCAGAGGCCTCCACTTGGGTGGGCCTTAACGCAGGACTGGTTACCGGGCAGCTAGGGGCAGCGTGGGTGAGTGGCACAAGGCACCGTCAGGGTCGGAAGGCCTGGCTTTTGTTTCTAGCCCTGCTGCTCATGAGCTTCGTGACCTTGAACAAATTACTTACCATTTCCAACCTTGATTTTCTTACATATGAAATATGGGTCATAAAAACTTGCCCCTCCCCCACCCCAACACACATCGTCTTGAAGATTCTGTGGTCGTGTCTGTGAATGTGCCGTGGGCTCTGCAAAGCCCGGTGCAAATATAAGGCAGTTTTGCTCTTAAAAGGAATCCTCCAGAATTTTCTGCTAGGTGACAGTTTAGTATCTTGATTTGAGTAACTGTATGTATCTGAAAGTAACAAAGCTAATGTTGACCGATGGGAATTAGATGATCTTTGGATCCCTCTGGACAATTTGAGGTCTACAGGGCAGTACAGGCAGAGGCGAGGTGAGAGGATGCTGGAGCGAGACAGCCTGGGTTCAAATCCTGCTCTTGACGTACTAGCGATATGGTCTTGGCAAATCACTTTGCCTCAGTTTCACCTGATAAAATATGGATAATAATATTACTGACCTCATTACGTGCAAAGGGCTTGACTGTAAGCACTCAGCAAGGGTTAGCTGTGGTGGTTATGATTCTAAGCAGTTTCTTAGAAGTAGTCTAAAATTCAAACTCTGCATTAATGTATACCATATTTACCTCCCTCCTCCCAAGTTGTGGGTTTTATTTTGTTTTACTCTGAGAATTAAATGAAGAAAATTAAACAGTGTCTGTCCTGTCATTATTGAGTGTGGCTGAAGTTTCTGCAATAGCAGTTTCAGTGCCAGCTTCTTTTTTTCATTTAAATGGTCGGTTCTATTTGAAGGGTTGTGCAGAAAGAGTTGCCAGCTTCAAAGAAAAATTCAACAGTTGGATGACATATGATATAAAGTTAAATTGAATTATGATAAACTTTCACTAAATCAAGCCTAAACTCTTTTTGTTCTTTGCCTTTTTTTTTCTTGCTCCGTAGCTCTCACCTGAAGTTTGACAATCTCATCCTGATTTCAACTCACGGACTCCCTGGGAAAAACCTTCTGGGTGCTGAACAAAGGAAGTTTTTAGCAACTGAGTATGAATTCTATTTGCTTTTTCATTCTGAGTCCTAAATGTCCTAATTCGTGCGCAGTCTTTTTTATGCTAAATAATGAATTTCAGATTGGAAAGGGAAAGTGATAGGATTTTCTCCTGGAGTTCAGACGTTATTCAAGAGATACAAGTACAAACTTGTTAACAAGTGAATGGCCAAGAGTGGCAGGGTCGGGCCATCATTTTGTGTCTGTGGGAAGACATCTGCCCTGTTCCAAGCAATCGGGACGGAGTCTATGGGCCCAGGCACCCCTGCATTTGGGTTCTGAGTGACACCAGGGCAATGGAGTTTGGTGACTATATTTGCATCCAACAAGGCGCCTACCTCACTGGGGTATGTGTCTCACACCTAACCTGGCCATTTGCAATCAGAGAACTTCCATGCCAGTCTGGGCAAGCCTTATTGTTTTCATCCCAGTGGAATCATTATTTGATAAAATGCCTTCTAGATAATACCATTTCCCTGTCACAAAGTTTTATTAATTTTAATTTCCTGTAGCAAAACATGGGTACAAGAAATATTAGGCTCCCTGCCTCTGGAAACAATCTTCCAATTTTTCCAATGAGGATGAAGGAAATTGTTCCCTATCAGGGAGTTCGTTTGAGAGTCCATGATGAAGGGACCCTCTCTCCTCCTTGAAAAAGACTCGCTTTTCCATCAGACAGTGAGAAAAACTACAGCTTCCTTACCCACAGAACCATGCTGATTTTGACCTAATACTTCTACCAAACTATGAACTTTAATATTTTTTTGAAGGATGTCATTGTGGTGCAGTATAAAGGGCATGAGTTTTGAGCCCAGGAGGACTCAGATTCAGATCAGCCCCTACCACTAAGCATCTGAGCTTTGGTTTTTTTGATTGTGAAAAGTATATGATAAGCCAAGCTTGCTGGATTTTTGTTGAAATTAGCATAACACCAAATTCTTCCCAAGAATACATGGATATCCCCTTCCTCCAATTTTCCTCTTTCTAAATTGTATGATTCCCAGGAAATATTGTTTTTACGGATAAATGTCTTACGAGGGATTTAATTCAGTCAGCTAGGTAAAGGTTTCTGTCAATTCCACGCTGGCGTGTTATGGGAGAGAACAGCTAATAACTGACTTTCTGCATAGGCAGTGGCTGAGTGGGAAGTCACCCCGTCCCTGCCGCTGTCCTTGCCTCTCTGCATTCTCAACACAGTGGCCAGAGCAAGGCTGCAAAAATGTGACTCTGATCATATCAACGCCTCGCAACCCAGAGCTGCACTATCCAATGTGGTGGCTACTAGCCTCATGTGGCTATTTAAATTTAAATTACTTAAAATTAGATGAGATGAAAAATTCAGCTCCTCGATCACATTAGCCACATGTGGCCAGTGACTACCATATTATTAATAGAAAGCACAGATAAAGAACACCGCCATCATCACAGAAAGTTCTAGAATGCTCTGACCTAAAATCTCTCCCTGTCTACTTACTTTTCTAACCTCACCTTTGACTATTTTTGCCCTTTTTCTCTAGCCACATCAACCTTCTCAATGTCCCTCAAACACAATGGTCAAGTCCCCGTCTTGAGGTCTTTGCTTTTCTCTCTTAAATGTCACCTTTTCCATGAGGCCTACCCTGACCGCCCCACCCCATTCATTTGCCTCCAACACCCCAACACAACACAGTTCCCCATTCTCTGCTCTATTTTTTCTTACTACTGGAAATCCTTCTAAATATTATATAATTTTCAATTTTAAATTATGTTTGTTCTTTATATTCTAGATCCTTCGACTATACTATAAATTCCACTAGGGCAGGAATTTTTACCTTTCTGTTCATTGATGCGTCCTCAGCATCTGGGACAGTGCTTGGCACACAGAGAGTGCTCAGTGAATAACGTGGACTAAATGAAAGTTGCCTCCAAAAATATCTGCAAAACTCGTTTCCCTCAAGTATTAGAGACCAAATAACACAGCCAGATCCCTTTGCATGGGTAACTGCATGTCATCATACTTCTTAGAAACCAAAATGAATCATAAACAGGATGTTGCCTTTCAAATGGTCCTCATACCCCAATAAAGGAAATTATCTCTGAGCAAGGAGTTTAAAAATATCAAGTGCAAATGACATCCATAAATTTAATAATTTAAATTTCTCATTCCAAATACTAATTTTGAACTTGTCCTTAACCAGTGTTTTGATTTGTTATTGTTGTGATTATTTTCTGAATAACCATTTTTGGCTTCTTTCCCCTGCCCTGTGCAGCCTCTGGCGGAGGCGCTAATGAGGTGCCTGGGATGGAGCCGAAGGAAGGCAAAGCGGCAGGAGGGGAGGAGAACAGGCAGCGGGAGAAACCCACTAGTTGGACAATCGACCCTGACTAATTGAAAGTTAATTATGATGGTCCTTCCTCTAAAAGTGTCACAATTAATCCTTTATGAGAAACTCTAAGGTTCTTTCCAGTTCTGAAAATTCCGTGAGGTGCAGGTCTCCACTGACTTACATACGCCCTCCTGGAACTTGCTTCTAACTGTACAACTGGAGCTTTAGGCTAAGTCTTCTGACCCCTAGGTATGGGGGCCTCTACAACCTTGAGCAACCTGCCACTCCTCATGTATGCCCTCTTCCAGAAATTTCTTCATCTCGAATTTTTCCTTTTTTTCTCCTCCTATCTGTCTCCAGAATTTTCTGTCAAGACAACATTATTTTCGAGTCACGGTCAAACTCACTTGAGAAGCGTGAAGTTTCATTGATGTGCCTTCTTTGGTTTCTTGTCTCCTTTCCAGAGAACCCTAGTGGAGGCATTTCTCTTGTCACCAAGCCATGAGACAGTCCCGGCTACGTTAAAATCTTAATGCTTATTAATTCTGCTTAGGAAATAATTTTGGAAAAATATCACTTACGGTCTCCAATATATAGTTTCACTTTCCTGGCAAGAAAATTAAAAAAGGTTCAGCATGGATAGTAACATCCAGAATGCATAGCAGTCACTTACACAGTGATATTTTAGACTGAGAGATGTTATTCAGTGTAGTAACATACTGTAAAAGCCAGCACCCCACATTCTTCAATGCTTCCTTTCGCATCTGAGTAAAGGTTCCTAAAAATCAGTGTTCCCCAGTGTCAGTTCCCACTGGACAGAGCTTCAAATTTTAATTTGAAATATGCATTCTGACATTATCAACACTACTGTCTTACTGTCATTAAAAACAGCATTGTCTTCGCCTTCTACAAATTTCCCAGGAGAGCTTTTACCTTTGGGCAAATCCTCATAAGACTAATCCCTGTGCACTAAGTATATTTAATTTTTCCTCATCTCGGATGCTTATAGTAGAGACTGTATCACGAATACGAACAAGCCTTCGTGGGTCTCTCATGAATGCATGGAAGCAATGGAGTTTCCTGTACTCCTGCAAAGCTATCAAAATGGTTTTTTTGAAGAGAATTTCATCTTGCTATCCATTATTTTCCTGTGACATGCCAGCCTCTGATTTTCTTTTCTTATTAAGAAGAAATTTTCTTGTTCTTAAGTGTTGTTTCACGGAGAGATACAAAGCCCAGAGCTCCCATCTCTTTCACAGCCCCCATAACAGGGTCTAATGTGCACCATTACTAGAATTCTCTTTGTGCAGCAAAACCAGACTCACGTGTGGATCAAAAAGAAAAAATGTTCTCCCATTACCACTTCAGAATCCTGTTTGCCTCCAAAGAAAGTAAACAGGATTATGTATCATTAATATTATTTACAATAATACCCTTCACATATGCATCCCACTTAACAAAACAGCATCTCTTACATTCTGTTCATTCTGTACAATGGCTGAGACATGTAGGGAGGGCTAATTATCCCACATCGGGAGGTGGAAAAACTGAAATATATCAAGGGAATGCAGAGTCTAGGCTCTTTAGCAAAAGAGCAGGGACCTAGACCATGGCACAGTTCTAAGTGAAAAAGATCATGCTGCTGGGCGTGATGACACACACCTGCAGTCTTAGCTACTGAGGAGGCTGACATGGGAGGATGGCTTGATCCCAAAAGTTCAAGGCCATCCTGGGCAACATAGCAAGACCCCACCTCTAAAAATAAAAAAATAATGTTTAAAAATGTTTTTAAAAAGAAGAAAAGGATCATACAGCCTAAACTTCAATGCAACACTTCTTGTCCTATTGCCTTAGACTCTCAATCTCCAGAACAGAATCATTAAAAGGTAAAACCTTTCAGAAAATTCTTGAAACAGTCCTCACAAAAATTTTTAAATAAACCTAAAAACCACAAGAAGCCCACTCTTACCACATTACCGTAGAGTGCTCAGACTCCCATAGAACCCAGAAAATGAAAGCCCAGGCAGCCTCCAGTGACTTGAAGCCACAGCATTAAAGGACTTGCTGTTCATTGAAGTACCAGTTCCCTGTAAATCACCTTTGCCCTATAGGGTGAATCCCAAAAGTCTCCAGAGAGTATACTTGCTGCAAACATAATTCCCTAATTGACATCTTCGTTAAATAAAATGTGTTTTGTTGTTTTGGCATGAAGCCATACATTAATTCTAAGAATGAGCCCTTTATTGAAAAGTATCAGCAAATAGGAAGGGTTCTCCATATTCAAGGACTCTGACCCCTGTCTTTGGGAATTCTCAACAATGTCACTTCCTTCTTCCTCATTCCCTTTGAGTCTGTGATCAATACGAGAGTTCAACAGCTAAAGAAAACATACAACCTCCATGAAACAAAAGCAGAGGAAAGTGCATAATATTAGTGATTTCACATACACACACACACACACACACACACAGCTTCCCTCCCTCCCTGTCATGGGCTGGCCTAAGCCAGGTGGAGCGATTTAGCTTTAATGGGAAGATGTCAATTTGTGACTAAGTGTTTCATAACGAACAATCTCCCAGTGTCGGTCCTGATAAACTCACAGCAAGAGCACAGACTCGGCCCACTAGGGGACTTGAACCAGCTCACCAGATGTCTAATTAATGCCCGCTGTCAGCTGCTCAAATGTCACTTACGGAGCTTCTCTCTTTGCAGCCACTGTTTTAATGATAAAGATTATGCATTGATGTCACTGTGCTCCTGGGTTAATGTTGTGGTTGGTAGAATGACTGGCATAGACCGGGCAGCCAAGCACGTCGTGCTTTCCGGGGGAGAAATTGTGCTCTATGACCACCTCATCCTCTGTACCGGGCAGCAGTACCAGGTAAGGCTGGGCACATGAAGTGCAAACGGCATGTGTTTGGAGACCTCCATGAGAGTGATTCATGTGTTTACTGGGGCACGCGCTTTCTGGGTAAAGAGCATCCCTTCTTGTCTGGACAGCTGCTGAGCTAAATTCATAAAAGCGCCCTTCAGGGCCTGCACACATGACCAGAATCGTGTCCGCAAACCCTCCCAGAAACCCATTCCAAGAAAAACATTCTGCTCAAGGATGAAAATCACAGCAAGTTAAGAGAAATGTCATTCTTTAAGCTGTTGTCCAAAAGTCTAACACTTACTGCTCACCCTAGCAGAATCGAGACACAACCAGGCATGCATTTGTGGTAAATTAATTTATGCCTCAAGAGGCTAACATTCGGCTGTGGCAATGGGCTCACGCAAAAGTATTTCAAACACGCGCACCTTCTGTCAACGCTTATTTTGTCTCTCGGTTGTAAAACTAGGAAATCTGATTGGTTTCCCAGTGACCGCCTTTTCCATTTTATTAAGCTCTCCAGCCACATTTGAATAAAGCATCACTGGATACAATTGAAGCTGTTCAGTGTCTTAGGGCAGCAGATTTTAATCTTCCTGGTTTACAGTGCACATGAGCATTTCAGGTAGTTACAAAAATATGGAAGAAACGAGACTTACTCTGTAACTCAGGGATGGAGTCTGAGTCAGGCCGTCTTGTGAATGGTTGTGGATTCGATGCAGGCCTGTGTCCACCGGTTCCTTGACATCGTCAAGGCCACAAGAGGCAGCTTGTGGAGGACACAGCGTCTCAGTCCAGGCGTCGTCACAGAATGCGCCCAGCAGCTCTGAGCAGCACTTAACCAATGTTTTCTGCTTTGGCTGTACATTGAGATCCCCTCGGGTGCTTTGAACACACACCTATGCCTAGCCCCACCCTCGGAGATTGTTTTCATTATTCTGTCAGGTGTTTTTTCTAAGCTCTCAGATGCTTCTAAGCTAAGGCTGAGAACCACCGGCTTGAACTTGCTCAACCTAGAATCCTTCATCTATACCTTATAGCAGCACTTCCCAAACTGTACTGTGCACACGAATCCCCTGTGCATCTTGCTAAAATGCAGAGTGGAGCGGGGTGGGGGCTAGGCTGGGAGCCTGGATGCTACATTTCAGACAAGCTCCCAGGTGAGGCCCATGCTGCCAGTGAATGGACCACACATGGAGTAGTTTGGATCAACCTCTGAATAATTTCTTTCCTTTCCTTTCCTTTCCTTTCTTTCTTTTGTATTTTTTTTATTTTTATTTATTTTTTTATTTTGAGAAGTCTAATTCTCAAAGGATAGAAGAGGATTTTTTTTTTTTTCTGGTTAAGGGATAAAAATTAACTGGAGGAATACTTTGTTTTGATATTTAAATGTTCCTCTTTTTAAAACATTAAGCCAGAAGAAAACACCATGCACCTTTTCAGTTGGTCTCCCCATCACCTGCCCGCCGGGTTCCAGCTGCTGCCCCAAAACTGCGTACTTTGGAAACTGCGAGTGGAAGACCCGGCCAGCTGTCCAGAGACTGGAGCATCTGCCCATGTGTGTCCAGCTGCCCCTGCAGCTTTAGTCTGTGGCACATTAAGCTCTTGCCCTTTTTACAATGGAAAAAATGAAATGAAGAAGTGACAAAGGGAGTTCCAATTTAATTTTTCCAGAAGGACATAAAAATCAAAGTACATAGAGTGATGCAGAAAGGGCAGCTGAATTCCCTGGGGATCTTCTAGACATTTTTTTCTCTTATCTCCTTCTCTTCAGCAATCTCATGGTTTTGTCCCAATTTTTCAATTTTTTAAAAACAAATTAAAGTGATAAAAATAAAGCTTAAACCCAAAGCAAGAAGATAACCTGTTATAAAATATAGTTACAAACCTTAACCTCTAATCAGACCTTTTATTTTTTTTATTTATTTATTTTTGATACAGAGTCTCACTCTGTTGCCCTGGCTAGAGTGCCATGGCGTTAGTCTAGCTCACAGCAACCTCAAACTCCTGGACTCAAGCGATCCTCCTGCCTCAGCCTCCCGACTAGCTGGGACTGCAGGCATGCGCCACCATGCCCGGCTAATTTTTTCTATATATTTTTAGTTGTCCGGATAATTTCTTTCTATTTTTTTTAGTAGAGATGGGGTCTCGCTCTTGCTCAGGCTAGTCTTGAACTCCTGCGCTCAAACAATCCACC
>CAUYSK010011086.1:0-11804 GCA_963575035.1 Avahi laniger | reverse complement strand
ATCTCATGTTTTTAAATACACTATTAATAAAATGATGAGGCTTTATTTACTTAAGTGCCAAATGTCTAAGGATATTTGCATTTATAGCAGATGAACAATTTTAATTTTAAATATGTGTCTTATCAGAGAGTTTTCCAATATTTGGAAATTTTTATTTGCAGAAGAATCTAGAGAGAAGATGAATATTAGACAGCAAAAGTATCTAACCAAATTCTTTCTGCAAATGATCACTATGCAATTTCTTCCCAGATTGGGATGGCGTATACACATGTAAATCATTTTCCTTTTGTTCCCCCTGTAGGTATGATTAGTATTGGTTTCTTTTGACTTTAGCTAATTAGCTCTCTCTCCCAAACTGATGGGAAGCAGAAAATAAAAATGTTATCACATTTCACAGAGTTTTTATGAAAGTTTTAATAAGTACTGAAAATAAAACATTATAGATTGCAAAAAAAAAAAATCAAAGGTCTTTTTCTCCTAACAAATAAATTTGAATTTATTTAAATCCATGTGTTTCCTATTTCATAATGTTATAAAAACAGGTGTTTCCTTTTATTTCTCTCATTCACTTTCTTGAATTCATCACTGCATTTTTTGGATATCTTCTCAAAATATAAATCATGCTGTTCTCCTATTCCAAACTCTTCAATGACTTACTGTTACATTTTAGATAAAAATCCTGCATCTTAATTACAGCCTACAAAGTCCCATCGGGTTTCTCTGCCTTCTGTTAAGTATCATCTCCTGCCAATCCAACAAACACCACCCCTACCACTCCGACACTACAGTCCAGGCAGAGCCCTTCTTTTCGCTTCTAAAATATGCCAAGTTCTTTCTTACTTTAGAGACTTCAAGCAGGCTGTATCCACTATTGAAACATTTCTTTTATCTACTTTACCTTCAACTGAGTTATAGCCCTCAGGTGTTGCTTAAATGCTACTTCTTCAAAGAAACTTCTTCATCTAACAAAGTTCCCCTCTAATTCTCTCTCATACAACTCTAATTTTCTTAGTGTATTTTAATGATGTTCAAATACATATTTATTTCTTGGTTATTTGGTGTGTAGTTCCCCCACCTTTATAAAACAGAGAATTAAGGAATTTTTTTGTTATATCTTCAGTGTATATCACAGGGCTTGATACAAAGAAAATATTAAAAGAAATTTGCAAAATAAGTGGATTTTTAGAGGAAGGGTCTTAAATGGGATCAGTATTTTCCTAAAATATCAAATGCAGCATTATGTATGTATCTACATCTGTGTCCACACACACGTACATACATCTCTATTCGTATCTTTATCTATCTATACTTATATCTCTCTATATCTGTATCATCTATATCTGTTTCATGTATGTCGAGAACTATATTCAAAGGAAACAAAGCTGTGAGATTTCTGTTAAAGCTACAATTCTTGACTTCTCCACAAGCGACAGTGGCTTATGGTGACTGTTAGAGTGCTAGTCCAAAAGTGGTGTGAGTTGGGAAATTAGTGAGTGTCTGGTGTTATTACAACACTCCCATCCTAGAGGAGAGGAAAATATTTTATCAGAAGGAAGTCACTAAGGAGATCAGTCAGGAAGAGGGTAGCAGATAAGGTAAATAAGCAGTGGATAAGGATGAAAATTGTTTCCTGATTGGGGCTAAACACATGCTTGTATTATTCTGTGGAATATTGTTGTAGAAGTACAGGGGGCTTAACCTTTCCTTGGAAACAATGGAATTATGAAATTTGACAAAACACACATGTTAAAACAATGCTGGGCATCATGGCACGCGCCTGTAGTCCCAGCTACTCGAAAGGCTGAAGCAGGAGGATCGCTTGAGTCCAGGAGTTTGAGGTTGCAGGGTGCCATGATGATGACACTGCACTCTATCCAAGGAACAGAGTGAGATTCTGTCTCAAAACAAACAAACAAACAAATGAATAATGGTATATCACACGGTTTGGAAATACTTCACTGAATAATCAAAGTGTCATTTTAACTTCTTAAAAAAAAAAATACAGAATACTAATACAAATGCAAATTGATGTTCCAAACTGACCTGAACTAAAACTCAAACAAGAAAGAAATTTCTAGTTTTAAACCTACCTTTGTTATATGTGGCTAGTCTCAACTACTTCATACCTTAATTTTTTTCTTCTGCCCAAAGCAAAATAATGATAATAATTTAAACATAATAATTGTATCTTTCACATTCATCATTGTTGGAAATGGTGAGGTATTAATTTGTTCGTATTTATAGCCTTCTTTATGAAAGAATGTGAACAAGGAAGGTTTTTAAGGTGATATAATAATTAAAACAGTGTAGAACAGGGTTTTTAAAACTGATAAGGAGCAATATATGAGAGATCAAAAACAAATTGAGAAGTACATAGAACTCTTGCAGAATTGAAAAACCAGTTCTCCCAGAGAAAAAATAAATGATGAGAGTGGATAAAGAAAGAATAATATGAATTGATGGCAAATGGTAAAATGACGTAAAGATTATATTAACGAGAATTACTGAAAACTTACTATGTCCTAGGTGGTGTCTTGCTGAGTAGGACAAGCATCTTTGCTTTTGAGGAACTTATATGTCTCTATGGAGATAGATGGGGAAAAAATGAAATTAAAATTGGATACCTGTACAGTGTAAAATGTGTGTATAACATCTAGATATATAACAGTATAGTGAGATTATATCTCCACAAATGCATTAGAAAGGATTTGAGGAAAAAGAATCTTCTTGATTTTGCCTTCACAATGGACAAGAACTTTTTAAGAAACTAATGGTGCACTGAGAAGCGGACGATCACATAAGAAAGGACTTAATATGAGAAGGAAAACAGGAGAATTTGTGCCTTCGGGGTGCTGTTTCTTAGATTCCAATCTTACACAACTATCAATAATCTACTGCTTCAGCTAGATACCCGAAAACCTTATTTGCATTCAGAAAACACCACTGATTCTTATTTGTTGTTAAATTTCAGCAGTGTAAGATTGTGTCTTTCTGTGTATTATGTGTTCGATTGTTAACATCACACAGTTAAATGGTAATAACAGTCTGTTTCAAATATATGAAGACTCATTTTGTGGATGGAGTTGAACAGCTGCTCTGTTTCCCCAGAAGATCACAAATAAGGAAATGAAAAGCGACAGGAAGTATTTAAGTTTATATTATACCACTGATGCTGTACTAGGGTGGCAGTAGGAAGATTTTATCTTCCAGGGATAACTTATGGAAAGAAGAGAAATTTTCTCTCTGGACCAAAGTCCTAGCTAGTGGGAAGAAGAAAGAAAATCGGACTGTAAACTGAAAACCTATTAGAAAAAAACAAGATGTTATGTACACCTAATATACAATTATAATGACTATTATAATGACTACAATTAATTGTCTTTAAGTTGATTTTTAATATCCTATGCTTTATCAAGGTAGTCAAGACTAAGAATCTGCCAGTTTTAATGCAGGCCAGCTCAATTCCTAATTAGCCAGATCTTTTCTTCATCAGAGCCCTAATTATTGTACTATAATTAGATTTAAATGCATAATATTGATTTTTTAGTAATTAGATCTGTGCAAATGTTAGACTGCTTATATTTGCTGTCAGTTTCAGACAAAAGAGTTGCAAGTTAATTGCTTTCTAGAAAGGATTCTAAATAAAGATGTCCTAGATTATGGTATACAATGAGAGTAGGGGAAAAACCTTTTTTAAATTTTTAGATAAGAAAAATATTTAAATATGAGAAGACAAAAAATCGTATGTTTCTAGGTATTTGACTTAAAAAAATTCCATATATAAGTGAGATTATGGAGTAGTTTTTCTTTTCAGTCTCTGGCTTATTTCACTTAGATAATGTCTGCTAGGTTTATCCATGCTATTGTAAAGGCAGGATCACCTTTTTAAAAGCTGAATAATATTCCATTATATATATACACATATATATATACACACACACATATATACCTGTATGTGTCTATATATATATCAATCAGACTTTCTTTATCCAGTCATCCACAGATGGACACTTTGGTTGTTTTCTTTGGTTGTTTTTTGTGTCTTGGCTATTGTGAATAATGCAGCAAAGAATATGGAAGTGCAGATGTTTCTATGCAGTGCCGATTTCATTTCCTTTGGTATATACCCAGAAGAGGTATTGCTGGGTCATATGGTAGTTTTATTTTTAATTGTTTGAGGAATCCTTGTCCTGTTTTCCACATGACTGCAAGCAATTTACATTCTCACCAACAGTGTTCAAGGGTTCCCTTTTATCCACACCCTCTCCAACCGTTATCTCTTGACTTTGATAATAGCCATGCTAAAGGCATGAGACGATAACTCACTGTGGTTGGATTTGCATTTCCCTGATGATTAGTGATGCTAATAAGCACCTTTTCATATGTCTCTTGGCTGGTGGTCAACAGGGGTGGGGAATGAGGGGAAATGGGGGGATGTGAGTCAAAGGGTACAAAGTTACAGTTTTGTAGGATGAATAAGTCTAAATATCTAATGTAGCTAATGCACAGCATGAGGACTGTAGTTAATAAAATTATATACTGGAAACTTACTAAGAGAGTAGAGCTTAGGCCCTTTTACCACATGTGGGCACACACACACAAAAGGTAACTACGCGTAGTGATGATATGTTAACTTGCTTGATTGTAGTAATCATTTCACTATACATATGTAGATCAAAAAAATACCATGTGTGGTTAAAATGTTTACAACAAAAAAGAAAAATAATCATATGATAGTAATCTAAGGAATAAAAAAAATTTCATAAAAAGTAAGTCCATGGGGTTTAAAACTATTAATATAAATTCCCTTAATACTCTTAGATACTTTTTCAAATGTGCTTTAAAAGAATAACTCAAAACAGCTCTAGGGTTAAGCTTTTGAAGTCATAGTCTTTTTATTGTGTAATGTAACGTGAAGCATATGCTGCTGAGGATGTTCGAAGATTATGTTCAATTAATACTAAACATTAATGTTATTCCATTGGTGTTTTCCATAATATCAGTGATTTGAGAGCCCCTTGCCTGGAATCATCCAGGTATTTCTTTAACATTCAGGTTCCCGAGTCCCACCCAAGACTTACACAGTAGGAATATCTATTCTCAGGCCCAGTAAACTTCATTTGAACAAGGGCTCTAGGTGATTGTTATGTAGGTAATATATTGTTTGAAACCTCTTTGGTTATATTAATCAAATTTCTTTCAAGTAGGTAACTTTATTTAATTTGTGTAACTCTGTCAATGTTTATTTTAAAATATATTCTAATTCCTTGTCAGTGCTAGATAATTTACTGCTCAGTATGAACTTTGACACAATATATTATTTCTATTATAAAAGTGCAAAGTCAGGCCATTTTATGGTGAAAAGAGATCATTTAGTAAAGTCAGGTGCCCATGACTGTAACAAGTACAAAGTGTTCCTTCCAAAGAATGTCTTTGCTCACCTAAGCTTTAGTCTACATACAGTTCATTATTTCCAAATTCATAACAGATTAAAAGAGTTTTCTATTTCTCTGGATTTACACTGTACAATTTTCTGGCAAATTCAGACTTTCTAAAATCTTTTTCAGATATAGTTCTGGGACGGTAGGGAAGTCTCTTTTATGCTCCGAGGACCAGTTCTCCAGGCTTCTTCATGACATTCTTCATATTTTGTTCTGATATTTCCTAGGTTGCCATTGTTGGTAACGACATTCTAACTGGTGCCAGCCAGCTGAAGGTATTGCCTCTTGATAACTCCCATTGCCTCATTTTGAGAGCACTGCCTCATATTTTCAAAAGAAGTTTTTTTATTATTGTCAAAGATCAACACTGGGCTCATTGCACTCTCATCATCCTACAGAAGAGATGGTAAAGAAAAACGAACATAATTACTACTGACACTTTTCTTCTAATTCTATAATTTTGTAAAGTTAGGCTAGAAAAGTGTGATAGACACAACTTTGTATTAGCAATTACTAATCACCTCTGATGTCATTGAAGCAATCACTTGTACTGTCTGTCATTCTCCTTGATAGATTCTTTCTCAGAAGTCGCTACCTCCCTTGTCAAAATGTTAGACTTCTACATTTATAATAAGCAATATTTCATGAATTTCATACATTTTTCCAATTTTTTCAGATTTATTATGGTATAATGTATACAGCAAAATCTGCTTTAAGTGTACAGTTTGATAAATTGTATAACCAATATAAGAATCGTGGTATAGAACATTTCCATTCCCTCAAAAAGTTCCCTTGTACATCTTAGCAGTCAACGCTCAGCACCTACCCCTAGTCCCTGACAATCACTAATCAGTTATTTTATCATTAAAGCTTTGCCTTTTCAAGAGTTTCACATAAATGAAATCATACTGCATGGTAGTTTTGAGATTTTTCCAGAATTTCTTTGACAGTCCTCCCTTAAAAAGAGAAAACTTAGTACCTCTTTACTTCAGTGAGGGCTGGGTTTACTAAGTGCTTATAGCAAATAAAAATGTGAGGAAATTGATGCTATATGACTTCTGAGGCTGGGTAATAAAAGAGCTAGTTTCTATCTGACGTTCTCTCTCATGCTCTCTCTCTCTCTCTTTCTCACTGTCTTCACTGTCTCAGCACACTCTCGCTTTGTCTCTGACTCACATACTCTCTCTCACACACACACTCTCTCCGTCTCTCAAACTCTCCCCCACACACCCTCTCACTCATACCCTCACTCACACACTCTCTCCCTCCCTCTCCCATTCTCTCCCTCTCTCCTCTCATTCTCTCTGAGCAAAACCAGCCATCGCGTTGTGAGGACATTCAAATACCCTGCGAGCCATTTGTGCTGTTAGAGCAGAATACTACAGACTGGGTAATTTATAAAAAATAAAAATTTATTTTCTCACAGTTTAGTATGCTGGAGAGTCTAAGATCAAGGAACTGCAAGTTCAGTTGTCTGGTGAGGACTACATCTTCCACAGGAGATGAAGATTGTGTCCTCAAATGGTGGAGGGCAGAACAACAAGAGAGCTGAAGTCTCTTTTATATGGGACTTAAACTCATGCACAAGGAAGGAAGCCTGGCCTACTCACCTCTTAAAGGCCCTACCTCTTAATGTCATCCCATTGGCAATACCTGAATTTTGGAAGAAATGCATTCAAACCATAGCAGAAAGCAACAGGCCTTATAGAAAAAGCAGTACCAAACTGTCAGCCATTTGACAATTGAAAGTGGATCCTACCAGGGACTGTGAAAAGTTGGATTGCTTTTTTTTTTTATATTTTAACCCACTTTTATACTTTTTGCAACCTAACAAGTTAGCCTTCACAGGTTCATGGTAGCAAGCAAAAGACATGAGACTCCTGGGTCAGTGAGCAAAGAATAATTTATTACAGCAATAGAAAATAACTGGACTATCAGCACTTGCTCTAGTTCCCTGAACCTCAATTTCCATGGGGACATATTTTGCCTGAACACACAATAGGTTTTGTTACAGGCAAGGAACATCAAGTTAGGAAATTCCAATGTTTACAATGTTTTTCCATTCATTTACTTTTAGCCTATCTGTGTATGTAAAATTAGGGTGGATTTTTTTGTATAGTATATAGTTGGGTCTTCTAAAAAGTTACATATGATGATCTTTGATTTTTACTTGGAATTATTAAACCAGTTATATTTATTATAATTATTGATATGGTTAAGTTTAAGACTACCATTTCTCTATTTGCTATGCAACTCTCCAGATCTCTCCAAAGCATTAATAGATCCTCTCTCTCTCTAACTCGGTACTACAGACACTAGTTGCCTTAACCACCTAACACTCCATCTCTGTCTCTTCCACTGGGCTGTCTTTGACCTTGTCATCATTGCACGACATCTTGGAAAATTTCTGCGTGTAATAAACCGACACAATTTTAGGACTCACTTCATAGGTTCTTTTCTGACTTAGCACCATTCCTGCCTATTGTCCAATGTCTGAAAACTCTTGTTTAATTTGTTTCACGTCAGATTCTCCAGTTATTTAACAGGAGAAGGTGAATTTGGTCCCCCTTGATTCATCTTTCATGGAAGAAATAGTTTTGTTAGACATATAAAAACATTTAGCATAATTAATTATTCTTAATGAAAGAACAAAGTCTCTTTGAATGAATTTTATAGAAAAATGAATACCATTATATCAGACATTGGACAATAGGTATCTATTTAAAATATCATGTTCATGTTTCCTTTTTATTTGCATACTTTTCTGCACATGTGGCTCCCACACAAATTAATCATTAAATTTTCTTTGGCATATTACAGCCATTCAATTAAAGTTATTTAATAAATGGCTTTGATAAAGCAAATATTTAATTAAATTCCTACCAGGATAGAAAGTCCAGTGTTTAAATATAATACACAGACATATCTGCTTGGGTTAATATTACATGACCAAATTTATAGGTAGGAACAGGTTATGATTTCCATTTTCTTAGGAAAATAGAAAAATATATGAAATATTATTTACTGAAAAACTGTATTGCATATGGCAATATATTTTGTTCATTGGAGTAGATATTGCTCACTCTTATGTCATGGCTCTCTGTATTTACGTATCTGTTTTATTCACTTTGCAAAGGCTACTTAATTGGGAACTACGTGATATGACTCAATTGAATTATAAAATTTACAGTAATGCAATCTTCCAAGACTGCATGTTGTAATTCTTATATGAACTATAACTGTATCTCAGAATTAAAATAATCTAGGCTGTCAAATTCTACAACTTACAATTATGTTTGATCATGTATAGGAATAATAAGTTGTTTGCCTTATGTATCGTGAGAAGCCCTTAGCCCAATAGTGCCTTTCATTATCTTCCCACTAGTGTATCCCAATAGCAGAGAATACCCTGAAGTTTGGGAGTACAAGTCAAAACAAATTTATTTCATGAATAATGATAAAATTTCATATAATTTTGAATTCACTATACAAATACTTTGTAGCATAAAATTACTATTTTCTATTATTTTTTCCAAAAATGTTTCAATAAAATCAATAATACTGAGAGGCCATGACATTTTAGTTTATTTTGTAGTTTTGTAGAACTCCAGCTCACAGCCATTCGGCCTAATATAAGAAGCATGTGCATAAAGAAAAAGTTCAATTTTTTATTTCTAGGTCTAACTCTCAGTAACTGTGTGATATTCAACATGTATTAATATGAGCCTTAAATGCCTCAATCTACAGACATACATATCCTTACTTTGCAATATAATAGTGACTGTCTGAGTTAAATGTTAGGTTACAGTGAGTTCAAGTATAGTTTAAAAAAAAACAAAAAAACAAGAGAAGATTAGAATACACACAGATACAGTGGGGAGACCATATGAGAGACAGGGAGAAGACAATCAACTACAAAGCAAGGATGGTGGCTTCAGAGAACACCAACCCTGCCAACACCTTGATCTTGAACTTCCAGCCTGTAAGAACTTCCAGAACTGTAAGAAAATATTAATAAATTTCTGCTGTTTAAGCCAAAATTAATAAATAAATAGGTAAATTCATGACTCCTATATAAAAATAAAGTGAACCTCTGTCAAAAAATGTATTCAACTCATTAATTACAAGAAAGATGTTATGAATGGTCACAAGAGCTTTTGAGAAGTAGATAAATGCAAACAAGTTGACAAGGAAATATGAAGCATCCTGGATTGGATACAAACCAGTTAATGTCCAATAGAACCTTAAACTCTAAGTTCTGGGATTATTAATTTAACCAGACAAGAATAATTTTCAATTTGAACAAGCAAAAATATAAAAGTTCATTTCTTCCCTGATATATTTATTAATTGTCTCATCAATAGAAAGTCAGACTCAGCACTGTACTGAAAAATACCTACTAATCTCATCTGCCCATTTCAAGTTTTCAGGTTGAAATGTGAATGAGAATTGAAGAAAAAATTATATTTATAAAATTAGTGAAGTTATTTTTAAATGGCAAGGGAAACATTTAAAAAGATTCATTTTAAAAATTAAATTTTTATTATTTTTCTGGTAATTTGTGTAAATTTCAAATTTAATTTCACAACTCTAAGAGGTATTAAAAATTTTCACCATTGTTCAGATAGTGAAACTGAGGCCTAGAATATTACTTACATATTTCCCTACCAAAAATATTCTTCCCCTTCCCCTCAACTTTGAAATGTATTTAAGTATAATCCATCATTAAAGTATAATAATAATTTTCTTGTGGTTCTGCTTCCAGGTATTGCTCTGACTTGTGCCCTAGTATCATGTACCAGAATTTTGGCTTTGTAGCCAGAGTACATGAAAATATGAATTCAAACAATCTGGCTCCTCAGTATGTAAGTTATGGAAGACTCATTGTGGAGAGGTGGTGAGAGAGAAAGAGAAAGAGACAGAGAAGATGAGAGAGAAAGAACTCACTTATGGAAAAATTCAGAATTGCTATGTTTTTAGGGCCCAGTTGAAGCTGTTAATTGGTACTTTATACTTGTAACCATCTGCTTTTTGGTGGTGTTTTGCTGTTGGAGTTTTGTGGTGTTTCTGGTTTTGGTTCTAAGCAATTCTCAGCAGTTTAGGAGATACCTTGACCAAGACAAACAATTGAGTTTTTCTTTTGTAACAGGAAAGGAGGAGAAGAAAATTCATAAGGATGCAGGTAAATTTGTATGCATAAATGCTAAGAGTAGGATGGCTTCTATTTTGTGTGTGTGTGTGTGTGTGTATGTGTGTGTGAAATAGAATAATAGATCATCTGCTTTCCTGTTTTTGATTTTATTTAGTTCTACTCTGATCTTAGTTATTTCTTTTCTTCTGCTGAATTTGGGTGTTGGGATTGGTTTGCTTTTCCTTTTCTAGCTCCTTGGGATGATTCATGATCTTTCTGTCTTTTTGGATGTAGGCATTTAAGGCTGTGAATCTCCTCTTAGGATTGCTTTTGCTGAATTCCATACATTTTGATAGCTTTTGTACGCTTTGTCATTTAGTTTGAGGAATCTTTTGATTTCCATCTTAATTTCCTCCTTTACCCAATAATTGTTGAGCAGTAGGTTGTTTAATTTCCATAACTTTGTGAAAAATTGAGTGTTTCTGTTACACTTAATTTCTAATTTTGTTCCACTGTGGTCAGAGAAGATACACAGTATAATTTCTATTTCTTTGAGTTTGTTGAGACATATTTTGTACCCTAAGATGTAGTCAATCTTAGAGAATGTTCCATGTGATGATGAGAAGAATGTATATTCAGTAGTTTTTAGGTAGAATTTTCTGCAAATGTCTGTTAGGCCCATCTACTCTAGAGTCCCATTTAAGTCCAGTATTTCTTTGTTTATATTCTACTTGGAGGATACGTCTAATTCTGTCAGTGGAATGTTGAAGTCCTGGCTATTATGATGCTTTGTTTATCACTTTGTTTAGACCTAGCAGGGTTTGCTTTATGAATCTGGGCACACCTATGTAAGGTGTATATTTAGGATTGTTATATCCTCTTGTTGAATTGCTCCTTTTACCATTATATAATGACCATCTTTGTCTTTCTTTGCTATTGTTGGTTTGAAGTCTATGTTATCTGATATGAGAATGGCTGTGCCTGGTTTCTTCTGATTTCTATTTGCATGGAATATTTTTTTTCCATCCCTTCACCTTGAGTCTGAATGAGTCCTTCTGAGTTAGATGTGTTTCCTGGAGACATAAATGTGAATCACCACATAAGCAGAAGCAAAAACAAACACCATATGATCATCTCAATAGATGCAGAAAAAGCATTTGGCAAAATTTAAAATGCTTTATGAAAAAAGCTCTTAATAAAATAGGTATAGATAGAATTTATGATAAAATTAT
>CAUYSK010011084.1:0-42860 GCA_963575035.1 Avahi laniger | reverse complement strand
GTCTCTATTGATCAATCTCAGCTGCTTAATCACAAGCATCCTCATCATTTCATCCAGTTGGTTGCAGTAGACATCCTCTATAATCGATTGACCAGATTTCATGAAGCTGTAGTGGATAATATCAGCACTGGACCACCAAACAGACACCAGTAGCCTTTTTTGATGAATATTCAGTATTGGACTGTGTTTCAGCACTTCATCTTTATCCAAACATCATGCCTAATGCTTGCGATTATCAAAAAGAATCTGTTTTTTATCACATGTAACAATACAGTGTAAAAATGCTTCTTTGCCTTTATGTCATGACAACAAAGAAAGGTAAGCTTTGAGATAATATCTCTTTGATGCTCATTTTTCAAGGACAAGTAATTTTTTTAGCATTAAGTGCTAAATTCCATGTAATGTTTTAATGTTTTGTAGGGTGCTTTTTAAGAATAGGAATTTATTCAATCTTTCCCACAATTCTTTAGTGTAAGAATTCTTATCTCCTGTTGATAAATATAAAATCTGAGTTCAGAAAATTATATGACTTGCCCACACCCATATAGTTAACAAGAATCAGAGCCTATAATTGAGCTCAATATATCTTTTATTTCAGTAGATTTAGGGGGTACAAGTGTTTTTTGTTACATAGATGAATTGTATAATGGTGAAGTCACCACTTTTAGTGTATCAGTCACCAGAACAGTATACATTGTATCCAATAGGTAGATTGTTATCCCTTGCTCCCTCCTACCTTCTCCCTTCTTAGTTTTCAATGTACATTATACTATCTTATGACCATATACACCACTTCATTTATTTCCCACTTGTAAGTGAGAACATGTGGTATTTATTTATCCATTCCTGAGATACTTCTCTTAGAATAAAATGCTCCAGTTCCATCCAAGTTGCTGCAAATGACATTTCATTCCTTTTTATGACTGAATGGTACTCCATGATAACACACACACACACACACACACACACACACACACACACAAACACCCTACATTTTCTTTATCCACTCCTGGGTTGATGGGCACTTAGGTTGATTCCATAGCTTTGCAGGTGTGAATTGTGCTGTGATAAATACTCAGATTTAGGTATCCTTTTTATAAAACGACTTTTTTTCCTTTGGTTAGATACCCAATAGTGGGATTGCTGGGTTGAACAGCAATCTACATTTTGTTCTTTGAGGAATCTCCATACTGTTTTCCATAAAGGTTGTACTAGTTTACATTCCCACCAATAGTGTATAAGCATTCTGTTTTCACTGCTTCCACACCAACATCTATTGCCAGAATGGCCATTACTAAAAAGTCAATATATCTATTTCCGAGAAATAGATCTCAGGGAAATTGAAAGCCTACATCTAGCCCAAAGTCAATAGTTTACTAAAAGAAGTGGAGGGTTTGAGCTCAGGTTTTCTCATTTTAATATGGTTCTTTTCTGTTCTTACTAAAAATACATTTTTCTCTCTATCAGTCTTCCTCCAAAAACAGACTAATTTCTTTTAATCTGTATACTTGATTAGATATGTAGCATTATGTAAACCAAGTAAACATTTTGGAATCTATGCTCATTTTTCGACTGTTTCTAATTAGGTGGTTGCTACAAATACATTAAATACCAAGTACCACAGTCATAATATCTAGTAGAAACCACCAATATACACGATCAAGATGTCCTCTTACTTAGACTCATTGAAATTTAAATTTGTTGCCATGAAAAATCTTCCTACAGCACTTTCTCCACTATCTCTGTCTATTGTCAGTTTTATTAAATGCACTATTTTGGACCTCTTTGGGGGAAAATACAGTAATGAAAAACCCATAGCATTGAAATAGTACTGAAGAAGCTATTGATGAACACTATTTTATTTCCCCATTTATTTCCCCATTGCTAGGAATGTTCTGTTCCCATTTGCCTCAGTCTTTCCTGTTTTGTTTTGTTTTTTCCATAAAACCCCAAAATAAAACCATGTACTTTACTATTGGTTGTGGTAATTATTCAATACCAGACCAAGAAGTGTAACAGTTAGTCACAGTGGCAAAATCTGACATCTCATCAAATCAGATAGGCAAACATGCTTCAGTCATTACTATTTAAACCAAAACTGAAATTTCATGTTAAAACTCAACTGGCAGTGTGAAGTGGCATGTACCTGTAGTGGCAGCTACTCAAGAGGCTGAGACCAAGAGATGGAGACTGCAGTAAGTTATGACGGTGATTGTGAATAGCCACTGAGTCACATAACAAGACACCATCTCAAACAAACAAAACAAAACAAAAAGAAAAAGCCTGAGTCACATAGCAAGACACCATCTCAAACAAAAAAAACAAAACAAAAAGAAAAAGAAATGGCCAGGTGTGGTGGCTCACGCTTGTAATTCTAGCCCTCTGGGAGGCAGAGGTGGGAGGACCACTTGCAGTCAGGAGTTCGAGACCAGCCTGAGCAAGACCGAGATCCCCATCTCTACGAAAAACATAAAAATTAGCTGGGTGTGGTGGCACATGCCTGTAGTCTCAACTACTCAGGAGGCTGCAGTAGGAAGATCCCTTGAGCCCAGGAGTTTGAGGCTCCAGTGAGCTATAATGATACCACTTCACTCTAGCACAGGTGACAGAGTGAGACTCTGTCTCCAAAAAAAGAAAACACCAAGGGGACTTAACTTTGAGTAAGATAATGGCCACCAAATATTTGTTGTTCCAATACTTTAGATAAGCAGGAAATAAGTGAATAAAGGTATTATACTCAAATAATGTAGATAATAAATACAGTATACATACACATATATATTCATATGTAAACATATATACATAAAAATTCATACATAAAGCTTGAAATCATTTTCACTCTTCATGAACATTTGTCGTTTTGCCTGACTGCTCTGCCCGCATTTTCCTATTGCTGTGAATAAACATTGATTTTTCTGTTGGAGAAACACCTCTGTCTTC
The DNA here is from genome assembly GCA_963575035.1 of Avahi laniger. Lineage (NCBI taxonomy): Eukaryota > Metazoa > Chordata > Mammalia > Primates > Indriidae > Avahi > Avahi laniger. Next base: position 39,920 of record CAUYSK010011084.1, on the reverse strand, counting down.
CTATAGCTGTAGTATGAATTGAGCTAAAACCAAGTCTTAGTTTCAGAAGAAGGTGTGCACCTCAAGGTTGCTAAACAGCATATTCTTTACCCTGGTCACAATATTGGCTTAAGGATGGGCTATTATGATCACGAAGAAACCATACATATAAATCTATAACACACCAGCCCATCTCAAAGGCTACATCAGCTTGCTAGACTTTTCAGGCTACATTTAGATTTCCATTTTACTTTATTTTTGTGGCTTTTGTGATATTCGAAAGTGATGGCTATTGCCGATTGCATTTTGGTTTCCCTCCACTGTTAGCAACTGGTTGTGACAAATCTTTTATAGAATATCTTGTTTACATTAATTTTCAACAGTTCCTAAAATGTATTTCCCATACTGTTTCCCTGAACTTTGATTTATGTTTTCTTGCTTTTTTGTTTTAAGGCAAGAAATATTGAGACTTATATTCTATGTTTCGCCTCATTGGAATTTTCCTTCACCGTATTTTAGCACTCCAGCTCCTGAATGAAAGCAACTGTCAAATTCACTCAACATTTAAGTCTGCATTTAGTTCAGGTCTCTTTTTCATTTGATAATTTGTCCTAAGCCCACATCCGCTGTACTCCATTTTCATGGCGTCTATGGAAATCAGGCTGCCCACTAAACAACTACACGGATTTATTCAGAGATTTCAATTATTCACTGCAAAATCAATCAGATTCAAATAGTGAATGTACCTCTTTGAAAGAAACTGATTGCATAAGTTTTAGGTTACAATTGCATAAAAATGTAATTGGATAATAAAACTTGGTCTTACAGCACTCTGAAATTCTTGAAGTATGTAGGAAATAAAAACAAGTAGTACAATTACAGTGAATAGAAAAATGAAGCAAAGGGAGATAACTGGCATCCAAGGTCAACCTGCATGCTAATAAGCTATCTGGGACTTTTTATACAGAACAAAAAACCCCAGTTTATTGTCCATTACCACACTAATCATTTTAAATTGAGACCCAGCTATGCTAGGCATTTTTTAAGGTAATGTGAAGAATACAGGGTTGATAAGATGTAGCATCTTATGTACTAGCTGGAACCTATAATCTCTTGCTATTTTTCTTCTTCTGTTAATGTTAATGTGGACTGAATATCACACACACACAAAAAAAAAAACCCTTTAAAAAGAAGTTTCCCAGTTAATCTAAAGGTCTCTCATCCTCTATTTCTATTTAAGAAATGCTACTACCTTTTTAGCAATGGATTTCAGAATCTTGTGATCATGACAGAGAAATTTCTTTTTTCAAGGTGACAATGAAAGCTCTTGAGGCAGGATAGGGAGTGTCTAAAAAACTGAATTTGGTTCACTTATCATACAAGTTGAGACCATTTCAGTTTTGTACACTATAGGTAAGGCAGGAAAGAAAAGATAGCTATTTTTCTGTTCCTCAGTCCTCTTCCTGAATTTTATCTCAGGCAGGAAAGGTGATGTGGTAGTTTCAGGCAACATGAAGTATGCCATAAGTCACTCATTTAATAAAGTATTTTTTTTATTTAAAATGGTTAGAGATCTCCATTTTATATCTTTCAGATGGAAAGTGCTATGTCCTAAGAAGACACAACTTAAAGCCAATCTCTCTGATGTAGACAGATATAAAAATAAACTACTATTTGTTGAGCATATTCAGTGTGCCAGACAGTATGTACCATTCTCTATATTTGATGTAGCAATTAAGTTCATTTAATCTTCTCAATAGCAAAATTTAAGATGAGGATTCATCCATAAAATTTCAGAGAACTTAAGACACCTGTCAAACTTTACTCATCTTGGGAAAAGGAACTTGAGTATAGAGAAGCAGTACACAACTATATTTTTTTTTTGAGAGGATGGGTATATTCACACAATTGTAATTGAGGGCAGAGAGTGACTCATGTAGTCTTGGGCAAATATTCTTCTTAAATTCATCAACTGTAAAATGAAGACAATAATATTCACCTTTTAAATTTTTAAAAGTTGAATGACCTGATACATGTAAAAGTCTGAGTGTAGTACCTGATACTGGCTGCATGGGTAATGAATCCATTACTGATTGTAATGGATACTAAGGTGCTTTTCGAGAATCCCTCTTGAAGACATACACACCCTCTGTCCTGGAAATATCAGTTGCAAAAGTGTCACAACTGTTTTCCTTCAGAGAGAATTCTCCTCTACTTCAGAGAACTGCCTTGCCTGAAGTTAGTCCCTATTCTGGGGGTTAACTCTGGCTCAATGACAGGTTAATGTGGAAATACAAAGACTCAACTTTCTTGCTCAATTTGGGAAAATTCTGTAGAGCCATCTCTTGACAATGAAGCCATTCAAAGGACCTGCTGAGGTTTCAGCTTCAGCTACGTTGCAGATCACCTTCTACCTCTGTCCAATCTGCCTTCCTCACTTCCTTTCAGATATCTTTCCTGAGTGTTTTTCCCAATAAACCTGCATGCAACACTTTATCTCACAGGCTGCTTCCAGAAATTCAAATCCAAGATTCTGATAATGATTACATTAGTGACGTGAGTGTGTGTGTGTGTGTGAGAGAGAGAGAGATGTGGTGATGAAACCTACTTCCAAAGTTAACTCTACTGATAGCTATCTGGCACCTCAGGTCACACGGCATGGGGACTAAATACACGTGTTTGAAAATACAGCCCTTTTGCAATTTCAGCAACTAACGGAGTCAGATTTTCTTCATCTATAAAATGCAATCATCTGTAATTAGTTCCTAATATCTGAAGATTTTTTAAATTAATAAACATTCAATTTGTTCAATTTGTAAAATATTCTACATATAGTAAACACTCAATAAAACTAGTAGTCATTATTCTAAGTCTCAGTTCTTTTACTTGAAAGGTGAGAATAATTATACTACCTCTCAGATTTCTGGGAGATCAAATGATGCAATGTAAGTGACCGAACTATTAGTAAATACTACACAAACACAAAATATTTTTCCTACTGTACCAAAGAGAGAGTTGCCAAACTAAGATCTAACTTCTTTATCTCAGGACCTATCGAAATGAAGGTATGACTCTAATCGAAGGACTGTAACAGAGGAAGGATCTCATCTGGTGTATGATAAGGTGGCAAGAGAATTGAAAATAAATTAACTCTAATCCTTTTTCTTTGTAATTTATGATGAGTTGGTTCTGTGACCTTGGATAAGTTACTTAATACTTCAGAGCATCAATTATTTATCATCTACATCAGACCCAGATTGTTTAAGAGACGATGAGACTATTAATGAAATCACATTTGTAGAACATTTTGAGACTTTCAGCTGAAAGATGTCACATGAACAAAATGCATCACCTCACTGTTATTTAGTTAAGAAAAAATAACATGAAGCATCATTTCAGTGAAAACACTTAACGATAGAAAATAAAATCGAGATATTGTATTAATTTTCCAGACTTTAATGCATAGTTAGGAAGTAGAATTCCTAACCCTTTCTAGAAGTTTCAAATGGCAATCTTGACTAAGCACCTGTGTAAGCTGCAAGTATATAAAGATAAACTCTAATGATTAATAAAGACTTTGTCCTTGTGGACTCTTTATAGTTTAAATATACATATAGAATTGTAGTTAAAAACCCACAATCTGGTACCAACTGCTATCAAACTCTGGCTCTAAAACATATTAGCTGTGTAACTTTGAGTTGATTACTCACCCTTCTCTTTTTGTCTCAGTTATTTAATCTGTAAAATAGGAATAATAATAGTATAAAATTTATAAAATCATGAAGATTAAATAAGGTAATTATACTATTTCACATATAATTATGTATTATAGATTAACTGTTTTTATTATATGTAGCCTACTGGGGTCTCAAAGTTGACAAAGGTCAAGCAGCCTTGGACAAATAACACAGTGTTTTCAAGACAGAAGTTTGCTCAATTTTGCAACAAAGTCAAGATTCTGTATTGTAAAAGCCAATATCAATTTCTCTCATGAAGAGCCTACCCAACTGAGTCCACAGTCAAAGGAGGGAATCATGATTAAATCCAAATAATGCAATCAGGTAGTTAGGGCAGGGACATGACTTAGAGCTACAGGGCCTTCTCTGTCACCTGAAGCAGTATAATGGTCTTCATGTATATATGTGGACTTCTTCCCAAAGATAACTTAAAGGTACCATTTAGCTGCTCATAAAACTACATCTTCTCAAGGCAAGAATAGGACTCTTTCTGATACATAACAGCTATCTTTTTCAGAGGAAATAAATAAATGACACACAAAAATTTTATTGTAAAATTGTGGAGATGTCAAAAGAAAATGGGAACTACTCTAAATCTTTCGGCATATTTAATTTAGTTTCTAAAGAAAGTAATACTAGTGAGCTATTATTTTAAGCCTTAGCATTATTCTAATTTAGTTTAAATCACTCACATATAAATCACATAAAACAAATGACATTTAACATTGGAATGCATTAACAAAAGCAAAGAAATTAGGAAGCTGGTAGGAGTCTATTTAAATAGCATTTTCACTAAGAGCTAAGTATAATGACATTGTTAGTTCAGTTTGCCCTAGTATATGGGAGAGAACACCAGAATACGGTATAGAGACATCTACTAGATGCTTTTGATGATTGAAATGTTTAAGAGAACCAATGCATACTGAATATGGTGTTAAGATAGACCCAGATGTATTACCTAGATTCTTGGTGACTTTTTTTTTAATAAACTCTTTATTTCTGACCTTACTTCAGTAGTCACTTGACTAGTGCTTTATTATTTTTTAGGATTTCAGCTTCCTAAACTCAGAGACTGGATTTAGGTGGAGTATATGCTAACTTACTATAACAAAATGACCACCAAATACAGACACTGAGATGGAAGTTAGTATGTGGGAAATTGATTATAAAATTTATTAGAATTAACATTGTGAAAGTAAAGGGGAGTAAATAGAGTTCGGCAGAGGGAGAAGTAGACCAGTGATGCAGGTCAAGGGCACCCTGTGGGGAATTCTAAAGCCAGAATAACCTTTTAAAACTCTTGAGTTAAGAGGGCGCAACCTTTATACTCCCACATCAATCAATCCTTGGATGCAGGAGGTCTAGGGTAGGGAGCTCAACTTTGGCCAAGATCGTAGCTTACTTGAGAAATACAAGCAATCCCCAGGAGGGTTGACAACTGAGGACTGTCAACCAGCAGTACTCTTAGCAGCCCAGATGATCCATTTTCATTCTGGAAGGTGGATCTTGGCAACATCTAATATCATCACCATGTTTTTTATTCTGCTTCCAAGATGTGGTCCTTAAAAATTTTATGTTCATTTCCAAATTCTATTTTGTCTATGGTTTTGGTTTTTCAATCACTTGCTCATTTTTTTGGAAATCTAGCTCAATAACTTGCTTCTCTCTTCTCCATTCTATCCCTTACACTATCTTACCACATTACTACCCTGAGTGTCCTTAAAGCCTAGTTTGATCCTTTGCCACATAACAATTCTGTAACTAGTCTATAATTATAACACCAGTGAGTGTGGGACATTGATAGTTCAAGAACTCACAGTGTCTTTTTTTAAAATCCTTATTTTTTTGTTTTATATGCATAGGTCAGCATAAGCTTTAACTCCTATACATTTTAGGTAATGACATTGATAACAACCATAACCATAAAACAATCATAGATCATACTTTAATTTAAGAAATGTATATTTAGAGCCTACTTTTCTCTATCCACTGTCCGAGATGATAGAATGTTATCAACGAACATGACATATCCACATTCCTGGAAACTTGGCAGGAGAATCAAACAATATACATGTCAACATATATGTATGCAACGCATATTTACCTTGTTTTTTCATAATTGATAGTAAGAAAAATGAGACAGTGCAAGGTTCTTAAGAATGATGGGGCTGGTGTGCGTGTTTGTAATTACTGATCACATATAATACAACAAGAGATCTTCTATGCACTTACTATTCTTTAACTTCATAAAAAACAAAATACGCAGTTAATTTAAAAAATATGTTTCTAATAAGATATTTGAGATTCAGAAATGTTAAGAAACTGTCTAAACACACAGTAATCTAGTGGTAGAGATTACAATAAAAAACAGATATTCCTAGGCCAAAACCAAAGAACACTGCAAAAGAACCTTCCACTTCAGTAATTCAGCTTTCACATGAATTTTCATCACATTTTACTATTTTCTAGAAGAGCCCAGGGCTTTCAACAGCACTAATCAACCAACACCAAGAGTGTAGATGCAAAGGGAGAAAGATGGAAAACTTTTCAAGAGCAGAAGATAAGTGGACCGTAAGGAAGTTTCCTGCAACAAAGTAAAAAGAATGTCTTATGTCAAAACAAGACTTCACCATGGCAGCAGGAAAAGAGAAAAATTAATATATTACAAAAAATAGCATCAGGTTTTAATTTCTATTTTTCAATCTTTCTAGGGCAAATAAACAAATGCTACAGAACTGTTCTAGGAGACACATGCTCATAAACCAGGTTCTTTTTAAAAAATAGTATATAAATATAAAGTAAAACATATAACAAATGCTCAACTCTTGCAGTGGTTTTATGAAAGCCAACAGAAAGCATCAAACATTATCTAAACCTGCCTGCAACTGCTTTGCATTTATATAACACTCAACATATTTGAAAAACATATTTTTATCATCAATGAAGTAAGCCACCCCTGCAAACGTTCTCATTTTGCAAATGAATAATACAATGTCACATAAAAGAGTATTACTGAATTTTAGATGAAGAGGAGATACACAGTTTTATCTAGCTCAACGTTATTTTATGGATGAGGCAAGTGGGTCCCTGAGAACACTGTTGATTTGCTCAAGGTCACAGCACTATTCATTGGCAGAATATAATCTAAAAGCAATGCCTTTTGAACACTAGTCTAGAGCTTTTGTAGCTGTCACTACCATTATACATATGTATTAGTGACATTAAACAGCCACTGAGTCACAGGTTCTCAAAAGCCTGGCAAATGGAACACACTCTAAAAAACTTGTGGAATAAATAAAATTTAAACCTTTTCTTTCTTGTCTTCATGCCTCCTTATAAGATCTTTCCATAGCTTCAGAAGGGGAAAGCTTATGTAATAGAATACTGTGCTCCACATCCTTGAACCCTCTTCTCATAGTTAGTTGCAATGAGATGGAAACCATCCAAATACATTCTTCATACTGGTTATTCTGAATTCTAACACAGAAAAACTAGTTCTGTGTTAGATATGGGTGAGTGAGAACGAATGGTCAGGCTGGAACATGTAGGTTTAGCCCCTGGTAAGGGGAGCAAAGGAGATAATTATAGGGAAGGTTAAAAATGAAACAGAGATATTAAAGAATATTCAACAATGGATATTCATCCAGACAGAAGATAAATATGGAAACAGCAGAACTGCAGAACATCATAGATCAAAGGAACCTAACAGACATATACAGAACATTTCATTCATCAGCTGCAGAATACACATTCTTCTCAAGTGCACACAGAGCCTTCTCCAGGATAGATCATGATCAGGCCACAAAATAAGTTTCAAAAAATTAAACGCTATTAAAATCATTTCATATATTTTTTCTGACCACAGTGATATAAAACTAGAAATAGATACAGGAGGAATTTTGGAAAATTCAAAACTGTGCAGAAACTAAACAGCACACTCCTAAACAACCCAATGAATGATGAATGAAAACAAAAGGAAAATCAGAAAGTATCTTGAGACAAACAAAAATGGAAACGCAACATGACAAAACTTATGGGATGCAGCAAAAGATGTTCCAAGAAAGAAGTTTATAGCAATGAAGGCCTACATTAAAAAAACAGAAGAAGAAAGAAAGAAAGCAAAGAAAAGAAAAGAAAAGATCTCAGATAAACAAATTCACACCTCGGGAAACTAGAAAAACAAACTGATCCTGAAGCCAGAATAATAAAGAAAATACTAAAGATTAAAGCAGAAAAAGTTGGAACTAGAGACTAGAAAGACAACAGGAAAACTCAACAAGGTTAAAAATTGTTTAAAAAAATAAACAAAATGGACAAATCTTTAGCTAGACTAACCATGAAAAAAGAGAGGATACAATCAAATAAAATTATAAATGAAAGAGAATATATTACAACTGATATAACAGAAATACAAAAGATTTTATGAGACTATTATCAATTATACATAAAAAAATTGGATAACCTAGAAGAAATGGATACATTTCTGGAAACATACAACTTACTAAGACTGAAGGCTGAAGAAAATGGAAAATCTGAACCGACCAATAATGAGTAAGAATACTGAATCTGTAATTAAAAATTTCCCAATAAAGAAATGCTCAAGACTAGATAATTTCACTGGTGAATTCCACCAAGAATTTTAAGAAAAATCTGTAACAATCTTTCTTAAACTTTTCCAAAAAGTGGATAGGAGGAAATACTTCCACACTTGTTTTATGAGATCAGCATTATTCTAAAACAGAATCCGGATAAGAACACCACAAGAAAGAAAGTTACAGGCCAATATCACTGATGAACATAGATGTAAAAATTCTGAACGAAATGCTAGCAAACAAAATTCAAGCTCGCAGTAAAGGATTATTCACCATGATCAAGCAGGATTTATTCCTGGCATACAAGGATGTTTCAACATATGCAAATCAATAAATGAGGTACAATACATTAACAGAATGAAGGATATAATTCATATAATCCTCTCAATAGATCTAGAAAAGCATTTGGCAAAATTCAGTATTCTTTATGATAAAAACTCTCACCTAAAAGTATAGGAGGAGTGCACCTCAATATAGTAAAGGTCATCTTTAACAAGCCCACAGCTGATATAATATTTAACAGTGAAAAGCTGAAATCTGTTCCTGTAAGTTCAGGAGCAAGACCAGTATGCCCACTTCAGTACTTTTTCTCAACATAGTATTGCAAATCCTGGACAGAGCAATTAGGCAAGCAAAATAAAGAAGATGGATCCAAATCGGAAAAGAAGAAATCAAACTGGCTGTGTGTAGATAACATAATCTTGTACACAGAAAACCCTAAAGATTACGCCAACAAAAAACTGAGAGAATAAAAAAAACAAATTCAACATAATTGTATAATAGGAAACAAAATCAACTTACAGAAATCAATTGTACTTCTATATACTAGTAACAAACTTTCCAAAAAAAGAAATGAAGAAAACAATCTTGTTTACAATAAGAACAAAAAGAATAAAGTAGTTGGGAATACATCTGTCTAAGGAGGTGAAAGATCTGCACACTGAAAACTATCAAGCATTGATGGAAGAAATTGAAAAAGACACAAATAAATTGAAAGATATTCCATGTTTATGATTGGCAGAATTAATACTGTTAAAAATTAATATTGTTAAAATGTCCATATTACACAAAGCAATCTACAAAATCAATGCAATCACTATCAAAATTAACAGAAATAATGTAAAAATACTAAAAGTTAAATGGAACCACAAAAGACCCAGAATAGATAAATCAAGCTTAAGAAAAAAGAACAAAGCTGGAGGCATCACACGTCTTCATTTCAAACTACATTACAAAGCTATAGTAACCAAAACCATATGGTACTGGAATAAAAACAAACACATAGACCAATGAAACATAACAGAGAGCCTAGAAACAAACCCACACATATATGGTCAACTAACCTTGGACAAGGACACCAAGAATACACAATGGGAAAAGGATATTGTCTTCAATAAATGGTGCTAAGGCAACTGGATATGTTCATGCAAAAGAATAAAATTGGATCCTTGTCCTATATCATATGCAAAAATTAATTCACAATGGATTAAATAATTAAATATAAGCCCTAAAAACATAAAACTCCTAGGAGAAAACAGGGGTATAGCTCCTTGACTTTGGTCTTGGTAATGTAATGATATTTTGGATATTGGACTCCAAAAGCACAGGTAAAAAAAGCAAAAATAAGCAAATGAGACTACATCAAACTGAAAAGCTTTTGCATGGCAAAGAAACAACCAACCACCCAAAGAAAAAAAGTACCCAGTAAAACATGAGCAAATGAACTGAATAGACATTTTTCCCAAAGAAAACATAAAAATGGCCAATAGGTATATGACAAGGTGCTTAACATCACAAATCATCAGAGAAACGCAAATCAAAACCACGAGGAGTTATCAGCTCACACCTGTTAGAATGGATTTTATCCAAAAGAAAGGAGATAACTAGGGTTGGTGAAGGTATGGAAAAAGAGAACCCTGTACACTGTTAGTGAGAATGTAAATTGGCACAGTCATTATGGAAAACAGTATGGAAGTTTCTCAAAAATTAAAATTAGGACTGCACTATGATCCAGCAATCTCACTTTTAGGTATATTTCCAAAGAAAATAAAATCAGTATTTTGAAGAGGTATATTTACTTCTATGTTTATTGTAGCGCAGCCATGGTAGGGAAACATATCTGTCCAATGGTTAAAGAAAATATTGTGCACATATACATATATATGTCTATATATATATATATATAAACATATCATATATATGTCCACTCTTACCACTGTTCTTCAATGTAGTGTTGGAAGTTCTAGCCAGGGCAATAATGCAAGAAGTGTTTAAAAAAATACAGATCAAAAATAAAGGAATAAAATTTTGTTTGGAGATTACATGATTATCTACATAGAAAATTCTAAGGAATCTACAAAAAAAGAAAGAAAATTAGAACTTCTTAGAGCTAATGGGTGAAGGGAATTCAGCAAGATCTGAGGACAAAAGATAAACATAAAAAGATTAAAGGTTTTCATTTAAAAGTTTCATAGTTTCAGGTCTTAGACTTAAGTCTTTAATCTACTTTTATTTGAATTACAAAAGACAGGGGTCTAGTTTCATTCTTCTGTGTATGCACATCTAGTTTTCTCAGCATCATTTATTGAAGAGACTGTCCTTTCCCCAGTGTATGTTCTTGTTAGGTTTCTCTAGATATCAGATCATATGATATGCAAACAAGGGTAATTTGACTTCTTCCTTTGCAATTTGGATGCCCTTTATCTTTTCTCTTGTCTGATTGCTCTAGCTAGGACTTCCAGGACTATGTTGAATAGCAGTGGTGGAATGAGCATCCTTGTTGTATTCCACGTCTTAGAGGAAAGGATTTCAGTTTTTCCCCATTCATCTGTATGCCTGTTGTATATATGCTCTTATTATTATGTACTATTAAAAAAAACATGTGTGTCAAAATTTTAAAAACAGACACTATTCACAATTGCTAAATAAAATGAAATAGTTATAAATCTAACAAAGCATATATAGAATTTCTAGAATCTACAAAACATCAATGAAAGACATCACAAAAGACAAAAATAAATGGAAATTTATAATGTGTTCATAGATTAAAAGACACAGTCCAGTAAAGATGTAAATTATTCCCAAACTAATATACAAGTTTAACACAATCACTATTAAAATCCAAGCAAGATTTGTGTAAAATTCAAGCAAGATTTAGACAAAATCATTACAAAAAATTATAGAAAAGCAAAGAAACTAAAAGAACTAAATAGCCTTTGAAAGAGAACAATAACAGAGGAATCAGTACACCTGAGTTTAAGACTCATGATACAGCAACAGTATTCAAGACTGGTGTGGTGTTGGTGGAGCAATAGATGCATAGATCAATAGAAATGAATAAATAAACCAGAAATAGACACATACAAATTTGACCAATGATTTTTGACAAAATTATGTAAGTACTGAAAAGATAGCCTTTTCAACAAGTGATGCTGGTGTAATTGGACATTCACTGGCAGAAAATGAACCTTTTCTATGTCTCAAAATTTATACAAAGTCAATGATGGACTTAAATATAAAACATAATGTATAATACTTGTGGGAAAAATAGGAAATTTTTATCATCTAAGTATAAGCAAAGAGTTCTTAGACTTGACATCAATAGCTTAATATGTACAAGTAAAAGATGGGTAAATTGTCTACATAAAAATTGAAAAAAACCTTTGTTCTGTGAAATCCTTGCTAAGAAGATGAAAAGTCAAGGTACAGACTGTAAGAAAAAATTTGCAAACCAAGCATATCACTACAACTTGTAACTAGTATATTTAAAGGACTTTCAAAACTAAACAACAAAACAACATAGAGAATAGACAAAAGACAGTAAGAAATATTTTCCCACAAAAATATTCAGATAGAAAATAAGCACGTGAAAAAATGTTCAACATCATTAGCCATTAGGGAAATGCAAATGGAAAATGTAATGAGATAACACTACACACTTATCAGAATTGTTGAAATAAAAAAAAAATACAAAATACAAAAATCTAACCCTAGTGGGATGTAGAGAAACAGTATCTTTTATTCACTACTGGTGAGAATGTGAAATGTTATAACCAAGCTGAAGTTTTCCAGTTTGGCAATTTGTTAAAAAACTAAACACAGCTAGTGTTGTCATCCATGCTCATCGTATACACAAAGAATCTGTGGATGAATTCTTTGTCATACAGAATTTTGTGACTCAGAGGGACAAATCAATTAACTAGAGGTCACCTTTCTACCATGAGATCTGAAATTTAAATTTACATTTCCTGCCCAGTTCCACACACTGTTATATGGCTCCCACCCCTAAATGTAAATGATAATAATATGATCTAGCATATACTGAATATTTGATATGTGGCAGGCATTGCCTAAAGTGTTGTTACCCCCAGTGGCTATTGTTTTATTATTTGTTTGTTTTATGCAAAAGAAAATCTGTTCCCCCTTAAGAAAACAAAGATGCACCTCTCCATTCCAATTAGAATACTTCCCCAGCATTTTTAAAATTTTAGTTTTTATTTGAGTTGGTAGAAAAAAGCCTTTTCCCTCTCTGATCATGCAGCTGTGAGTCTGGGATTAGGCAGCCAGCTCTATATCACCGAGAATTTTGTCTGATAGAACAAAGACAACATTCAGAGAAAACAGATTTAGAAGAGGCATTTTTGATTTAAAGTCCTGTTTCCAAAGATTCTTACAGCCGTACAACCAAATTTACTGCTGTCTGGGCTGCAGTTTTTACATATTTAGCAATTATATGGCTTCTCACTTTTTTGTTATATTCTGTTTTAGCAATTTGTAATTGTTTCGGTTGTTTTCTTTTACTTGAAGATATCTTTATCACTGTATAAAGACAACCTTGTACATATTGGTTCACTCAGTTCTAAAACCAAACATAAAATAGTTCATTCATTCATTTATCCATTCAATATTATTGAAGTCTTGTCTTATACAATATACAGTTTTCTCATTGTTGAAGGTATAACAGCAAGTAAATCAGATCAATATCCTGCCTTTATTCTTATTATGAGATGAAGTAATTGAGGCACAAAGAATTTAAGTGTGTTACCTAAGTTTACTGCATTAGTGAATGATAAAGAAAGAAACTGAAAAAGAGTTGATTTGAAATTTTGACTTCGAGTTCTTACTGTTTGAGAATCATCTTAATGAGAACCTGTTTCTTCCTTTCATTTGGTCTTTAGTGCAAACCAAAAATTCAATTTTCATATTAAATGTTCATGGTTGCTTAAGGGATGAGTATTCCATGGATTGCGGAAAAGTCTAAAGTCATAAAATTATTTTTAGTCAATTGAATGTTTTTTTCCTTGCTTAGACAGCTTAGACTTTGCTAAGTTTAATTAAGATGGATAAAGTTAAAAGGAAAATTGATCCTCAATGGAATCACTCTAAGGACACTTTCCAGATCAAATCTAACATCTTATAGGAATTCTTCAACTCACAGAGGGATATATGTTAAGAAATCCTATTTCAGATACTTTATCTTGAGTTTAGAAACTCAGGAAACCTAGTAAAATGGTTAATAACCTTGCTGAAAAAATCAAACAGTTTTACAGTCAAACTTCCAGATCTTTCATGAATTTATTTAATAGAAAATAATCCATGCAAGGATTATATCAAATATTTTTCATCACTGGCATTATATTATAAAAGCCAGGCTAAAATTTCAACCCAATCTAGCGTTCCACCCCTGTGTACTCTACATTCCAGCCATCTAAATCTCAGCTGTTGTCTGAATGTTCCTTGGGCTCCCATGTCTCCCTGCCTTTGCTCTCATCTGTCTGTCTGTGACTCTCTCCTTTTGTTGTATCTTTTCCTTTGCTTCATTTTCACACCACCCTTCTTGCCACTACCAGCTCACATTTTCAACTAAATGACTTCTTTTCTTTATTCAAGGCCTGATTCAAAGTCTCTGTACTAAACATTCTCTGTTAATTCTCCTCTCCCATCCCAATTTATATAAAATTTTCCCTACTAACATTATTGTTCTTTGAAGCACTTTCATGTACATGTTTATTACGGTGCTTTGTGTTCCTATAGTTTCTTTTAAATTTTATTTTTATGTTTCTAATTTGATCTCTGTGAAGGCAGAGCTGGACTATTTTTCATGTTCATTTCTCCAGTGCCTGCCTTAATGCTTAGTGAATATTAAGAATCAAGTAATTATTGATGAGTTAAATAGTTTTGCTAAAATGTAACAAAATCATCAATATTTCATTGTCAGAAAGGTAACCAAGAAGATCAATGCCTAAAATTCATATATTTATACATATGGAAATACTACATTAATAGCTTTTACTAGCATATCTCTTTGGGAGTGAGATTTTTTTTAAAAAGATTATTTGAAATGTCTTGCGGGTACAAGATAGGATAACATGGGCTTGATTGTGAGCTAACTTCAGAAAGTACAAAACCAGCAAAAGAGTTAGGGGCATCACCTAAGGTAGCATAATTAACAGAAGAGAAATCAAGAGAAAAATAATCTTGAAAAGATAAATAAATGGAATTGGTTGGTAAGTATTACTATCAGAGGGGTGGCTGAAAGTTTATTATGCATTGCTAGTACCTGGTAATTCAATGAGATTTAGTGCCCTTCTGCACTGTAAATCTCCCTTCAGAGATATCCATTTTTTGAAGTAGAGTGATTATCCTGTAATAACTTTTAAAGCTAAACCCTAAAAATTTGGGATGATATGAAATAAACATGTCTCTAACTTACAGTGTTGTTTTCAAGACTGTAAGGAAAATCCCCAGGGGATAAAATGAAAGAAGAGGCTAAAACACAGAGCAAGGGTACATTAAGTGGCCTAAATCCGTGTGGCAATCTTAGTGACCAAATGGCTTCAGCATTAATGGCTCTATGGAGAAAATGAATCAGTCTTAGATTTACATAAAGGACATTTGAAACTGACTCCTCCTGCTACATCCTCATCTTTGAAGGTCTCAATGAAAAGGATGAACCAAAATAAAATACTTACAGCTTTATAGAGGGAGAAAAAAGATAGATTGAATCTTGAGGCTGAGTAGAAAATTAATGTTTCCCCTAAGAAATAGGGGACTATAATTAGTCATCAAAGCTGAATTTATATTCTGTATAAATTCAGTAAAATTTGCTGTAGATTTAAAATATGCCACCAAATTACTGGGTATTTCCTCTTTCAGAAGTTGAAGTTAATATTCCTCATTTGTGTGTGGGCTAAGATAGTGACTCATTCATAACAAATAGAACATTGCATAAGTGTAATATGTGACTTTTGATACTAGGTCATAAAATTTGTTTCAGCTTCTTCCTTGTTGCATCTTTTTTGAGTCACTCTCTGTGGGGCAATATCCTGCTATGTTGTGAGGACACATCGAACAGTGCCATCGAAAGGTCCCCATGCGGAGATAAACTGAAACATCATGTTAATAACAAGCAGGGATCGCAGGCCTTCTACTAAAGCCATGTGAGTGAGCCATCTAGGAATTGGATCCTCTAGCCCCACTCAAGCCTTCAGATGACTAAGTCTGTAACTAATGGCTTGATGATGACTTCATGAAAAATCTGGGCCAGAACCACCTAGTAAGCTGCTCCTGAATTCCTGACCCACCACAAAGACCCAAACTAAAAAATTTATAAATACTATGACAATGAATTTTAATAAATATTTGTTGTTTAAAATTGCTAAGATTGAAGGTAATTTGTTACAAAACAATAGGTAGAAACTGCAATCCTATGCAAAGAATGCAATGGAACATCTGAAGCAAGATTGGTAGTACCACTTTGGATTCTGGCAGAAGCCACTCCAAAGCCTGTGTGGAAAGACAAAACCTCAGGGCAGACCTTACATTTACAAATTCTCACAGTGAAAGTCCTGACGAATGTACACTTAGAAGCAAATTTTAAAAAGAAAACATCTGAAGGAGGAACAACAATCAACCTTCCAAAGTAACAAACAGTCGGATACAGAAGATTTAAATAACACCAGTATTTGCAAAACTAATCTTCTGGAAATAGATAGAAATTTGTATCCAAAATTTAAATTATATATTCTTCTCAAGCACAAAAGAAATACTTTTTATCAGTGAACCAAATATTAGATCAAGAGCAAATTTCAAAAAACTTCAAAGAGTTAGTATTTTATAGATTATGTTTTTAACTATTAATATGATTCGATTATATTGGAATTCAATATTAATATAATACCCTAAAGTCTTCATATATCTTTGAGTATCTCATGAATCAAAAAATATTAAGAATATATATTAAAATATTTAGCACTGTGGATAATTAAAATACTGCATTTTAATACTTTGAGATATGCCTGAATGGTGATTATAGTTAAATTTACAAATATGAATATTTACATTTGAAACAAAGAAACACTAAATATTGCTAAATCAAAAATTTAAAGTAAAGCAGGTAATTAAAATAATAAACCCAACAAAAGAAATATAATTATAAAGATAAATTTTATTAAAAATTAGTAATAACCTAAATGAGTATTCTGGGTAACAAAATATATTTTAACATTAGAAACTCTAGATTAAGGAAGAAAAATTCTATGCTCTTTTCAATACATTTACATAAATAGTTGCATAAAATCCAACATGCCATATCCACTCTCATATAAAATAGAAAGCAAACTAGGAAAAACTATAAAAGCCAGATTAAACATAGAACTCTTCCATTTAAAAGCATCAGAGAGGTGCTGAATTGCTAAGTTTAAATACTAAAAATTAAGATTCCAGAGGAAGATGTACCACAGAAATCGACTGACTTCCTGAAGCCACTTTTCCCTTGGGAGCATCTGTTTATTCTGGGATAGAACAGGAGGCTAAAAATCCAGGCTTTATTTTGGCATAAGGAAGCTGGTAGAGGAGAGACAATTTAGTAGAGCTTTTGGTGAAAATATTAGTGAATTGATTGGCTTCTCATATGCCAGGTTAAGAAATGTACTGAATTTTAATGCTACCTAAAGTAAAAGCCTGCAAAGTTCAGTTGAAAAATGTTTCAAAAGCAGAACAGAATATTTGGCTTTTCATAGACAAGCTACAAATTGATTAATAGAAGAAGCATTGAATAAAAAGTCAATATAGAAAAATCAATTGCATTTCATGTGTTAGTAACAAATAGAAAATAAAATTTGAAAAACAAAGATATAATTTAAAGTAGCATTATAAGACGTCAAAGAGCTATGAGTAAATCTATAAAAACTTACAAGACTCTAAATTGAAAATTTTAAAATGTATTGAAGGATTTTAAAGAAGATCTAAATATATAAGTATTATAAAGATAGCTGCTTTCCCCAAAATTTAATTCAATAAAATCAAAATCCTAGCAATTTTTGGAAATTAACAACATGATTCTCAACTATTTCTAACAATTCAAAGGACCAAGATTAGCCAAGGCAATTTTGAAGAAAAATAATTTACCTGCAGTATTAGCAGATACCAAAAAATATTTAAATAATAATTAAGACAACACGGTAGAATAAGATAGTTGGAAGAGAAAAGAAAGTCAGAAACACACCCAACCACCTGATTTTTGATATAGCAGTGTAGTCAAGCTAGGTAGGTGATATTAGGTCAATTCGATACCATCGTGGAAAAAACATAAAACTTAAATTCTATTTCATACCTATGGGAAGCAGAAACTTGTAGTTTACACATGCCCATGTCCTAATCCCTTGAACTTGTGAATATGTTACCTTACATGGCAAAGAGAAATTAAGGTAGTAAATGAAATAAAAGTTGCTTACAACAGAGAAATTATCTTGTACTGCATGGGTGGACCCAATGTTATCACAAGGCCCTTAAAGTGGAAGAAAGAAAAAGAAGAGGTCAGAGTGATGTAACATGAGGACTCATCTTACCTTTGTTGGCTTTTAAGATGGAAAGAGTTAAGAGCCGATGTGTGAAGAGAGACTCTAGAAGCTACAAAAGGCAAGAAAACAGATTCTCCCCCAAGCCTCCAGAATGTAATGCAGTCCTGCTGACAGTGAAACCTGTTAGGAACTGGGCTGCAGAGCAGGAGGTGAGGGGTTGGGTAACCAAGCGAGGCTCCACCTGTGTTTACAGCTGCTCCCCGTTAGTGGAATCACTGCCTGAACTATCCGGGCCTCCCACCCCCAACCGTGGAAAAATTGTCTTCCATGAAACTGTGAAACTGGTCCCTGGTGCCAAAACAATTGGTGATTGCTGCTTTAGATCTCAGAAGTATACCCTTTCCATCCAATCACATTTCTACAGAGGTGTCCATGCTTCAATCGTGCCTACCCTATGAAGTCTTTAGAAAAGCTCCAAGAAGACAAGGATGGAGAACTTCCAGATAGCTGAACACGTGGAGGTTACTGAAGGGTGGCGCACCTGAGGAGCATATGGAAGCTCCCGCCCCTTCCCATACCTCGTCCTGTACGTATCTTCATGTGTATCCTTTGTTATTACACCTGCTGCTATTATCCCTGATAATACACTAGAAAATATAAGTAAGGGTCTCTTTGAGTGTGAGCCATGCTAGCAAATTAAACAAACCCCAAATGGGGATCATGGGATCCCCAATTTATAACCGGTAAGTCAGAATCACAGGTAAACAACCTGGGGCTTGCAAGTAGAATCATAAGTGGGGGTAGTCTTGTGGGACTGAGCCCTCAACCTGTGGGATCGGACACTGTCTCTAGGTAACTACTACCAGAATTTAACTGGAGGATACCCACGTGGTATCCACTGCAGAATTGATTGTTTGCTCTTTGGTGGGGAGAAATCTCCACACCTTTGATCACAGAAGTTTTCTATGTTGATTGCTGATGAGCGAGAGAATAGAAAAAAAATATTTTGAGTATTTTTTCTACTCAAACTCCTAATTGCCTAATCTCTCCTCACTAAATGTAGAAACTGGATTATTATTGGACACACATTTTGAAAGACTGGTAAATTTAGGAATAAGATATGTTTTAAGAGGTTGTTTACAGAACTCATTCTCTATATTATCACAATGCAATTATTTAATAGTACTAAAATGTGAATATCACAATAAAACATTCTAGCTCGTAGCAGCTTTTTTTAGTGTCTTCCTCTAACACTTATTGTTTTCTACCCAATAATCATTTATACCTTTTTTTTGAAAAGAAAAAACCTATTTTATCTACTTTTTCCTCAAGAAATTCAGGGGTAAGTCCTGTTGATGTTAAGCTAATCAAGAGATTCTGATTTATCATTATAGGCTCAGTTTAGGTCAGAGCATATAATACATTTCTAGCCAATGAAATGTGAGAGAATTTTCTTAAAAACTGATAAATAGACTCAATTTCTCTGGGACATTTTGGTTTTATTGCAAAAAGTATTTGAAAATTTAATTCCAATTTTGCGACCATGAGAACTTGGAATGAATGGCAGAATAGTTTATTGAAAATAAAGTTTTCAGTGGTATCATTGAGATGTTCAGTTAATTAACCCTGGAACCACACTGCCTAGGAAATTCTAAGTAAAAAAGTAAAATGTTCTTATTATAATAAGAGCCATTTTGACATGTTTTCTGTTATTTGCAGTTGACAGCATCATAAATGATATAGTATTGCAGTAGATATAATAAAAGAGATGGTGATCAAGATAGCCTTAATGTGGCAGACTGATTAAACTTTAGACAGGATTCTCACTGACTATAAGCTGCAGACCTTTCTTTTTTAGGATATTTACTTTAGAAAAATTGCCAAGTAAATTCTTTCTCTTTCCCTTTGAGATATAAATTTTTTCTCTGCCTCTTGCTAGATTTACAACAGAGGAACAACTTTCTCAAGAACGAGGGAGCCCTGTTTTTAAAATGAAATCATGAGGAACAATAAGGTCCCTATCTTCTAGTGTCTTTGGGAGTATGGGAGCCTGATTTAGATAAGAATCCCTTAGCAAATACAGGTGGCCAAATCATCTTAACCTGTCTCTCCACTAATATCCTACTTTTCCACTGGCTCACCCCAACGCTTAAAAAATCTCCCACTTTTTGTTTCAAGAGAGTTGAGCTTAATCTCTCTCCTCTATTACAATAGTCATGAATAAAGCCTTTTTTTTAAATGTTTATCTAGTCTTTCCTGATCACTGGAGAAGCACAATATTTTGGAAGATGGTATGATAAGTAGTATTAAAAAAAATCAAACTGCTTCATTTTCCATTTGTGTTTATCATTTTCGCCAAAGAGAAGATGTATATGATCTGCTTTTAAATATATCTATAATATTAAGGCAATATAATACAAAGAAAAAAATAATTACATTGCATTGAGAGTCAGGAACCTGATTTAAAGTAAGGCTGTGAAGAAAAATTCCCCAAAGCTTATTGATTTATTTATTTCAAAATATTAAGGGGGTACATTTTTTTTTAACATGGATACCTTGTATGTTTAAGTTGGGGCCTTTAGTGTGCCTGTCACCAAAATAGTGTTCATTGTTCCCAAAAGGTAAGTTTTTATCCCTCACCTCCCTTTTTCCTCCCCCCTTATTGGTTTCCAATATCCTTTACATCTCTTTGTGTCTGTGTGTGCCCATTGTTTAGCTCTCAATAACAGCGAAGTATCTCAAGAATGGGAAAATAAGACATATTAATTTATTTTTTCAATAGTATGCTCTATTAGATACAATAGAGGATATCAAAGATAAGTGAAATGATTTTCTGCCCTCAAAAAGATGTGGCCTAAGGAGTGTAAAAAAAGCGGTTAAAGCAAGTACTTATATAACAATTATGAAAGTGAAACCATCATAGATCCAGAAGGTTAGATAACAATGGATTATGGGGATATAGAAAAAGGAAGGATCATATACTACTGGAATTAGAGGGGAGATGAGAAAAACTTCCTTTAATAGGACATTGGAGATGCTCTAGATTATAAACTGATGGCGGAAGGGACAGAGTGAGCTCTAGATCTACGGAACTTCCTGGCACAGCTACAGAAGGAATTAAAAGCCTACAGGATCAGGCAACAGGATGCAGCAGAACTTGGTAGAATTGTAGAGTCTCAGTTGTTTGACAATGGGCAAGCCCCCTTGTATCTCTAAGCCTCAGTTTCTGTTTCTCTAAAGCTTAGGGTTTGGACTCCATGATCATGGAGATACCTTTCAGTTCAACGAGTATTACATAATTTTATGGTATGTTCATAGTGCAATTAGGTAAGAAACTATGTGCCATTATTAATACTTGCTTTTACTTGTTTAACCAATTAAATGATTAACAAACGTGGATTCATCAAATAAGCAAAGGAGGACAAATATGAAAGAATTCGTTTCTAATCTAATAGTAAAACAACACCACATTTGGCTTCATGGCTCAGTGGGTCTGGTGAATCTGAGTACCTAAAGATATTTTCATTCATTTCAGTCTAACCAGTTATGTGTTAAAAGCCACTGAAGATCTCCGTTGGTACTGAAGTGGGAGCCAAATGGTTCCTCTTAATTGTGACCTTTGCAAAAATAAATAAATAAATAAATAAACTTTGTGCTGATGGAAATGGAAAAGAGTATTCTAATTCCTGCTTATTAAAATAACAATAGAGCAATAGAAGTCCTAGAAGAAAGTGAGGACTCATTTTAAGTGGTGCTTTCTTGTTTGTGTATACTAACAGAATTCTATTTGCTGAGTAATAATGGGTGCAATTAACTAATTTGGGTATTAAGTGCTTGTCCCCTAAATGGAGCCTACAAACAGCCCTTAGAATTTGGCATCTGAAAATAATTGCAGACAGAAAAATGTCCTCATAAAAGCAATATTTGATTGCCAAACTTTTTTGGAACTTAGCTTTTAAAATCAAACTAAGTGAGTGAATTTGACTGTCACTGGTGTAGCACTTTTCCTTTCTTTTTTAAAAATTCCCACACTAAAATGCTTTCATTAATGATCCCTGGCATCTTTACAAAACTAGCTCACTGTTTCACCACACACCAGGTCCATTGAAATTCCAAAGGAAGGCTAATGTTTGCTTTTTATATCCTACTAAATTCACACTGTCTAGGGAAAATATTTCAGGATCAAAAAATAAATAAACTATGACACGTCACATTATATATAAATTTGTATCCGTTAACCCTCCACAAATATATTGTCGTGCTCTGCAATGAGTCTTGAGAAGTGAAGGTATTCAAATATAGAACTTAATTATATCTGATGTATTCTCACTATTCTTTTGGCTGTTCTTGGTATGCAGAGGTAATATTCATGATGGTACTGTCAGAGAGGAGAAACATTTTCCCAGCTGATGTTTGATTATTAATGCAGCTAAGCACTATGCTTTCTCATGCTCTGGAAAAAACTCAATAATGACAATGCAACCATTGTGTACTCAGAAAAATGCCTGCTAAACCAAAGAATGCCTGGCCAAAGCATGGACATTCTCTTACTGAATGGCATCTTTGTAAGCCTTTTGGAATATCACATTTTTACCTAAAAAAGAGAACAAAAAAATTTAAAATAATAAATGATTTACATCATCCTTCTAGCATCATACTGTTACTAACAGATATCAACGGTGCATCCGCAGGCTTTTTAAAAAATATTGTTAAAAAGATTTTTGCTTCTGTTTGCGAAACTTGGGGTATGGTTAAAACTTTCTTATTTTTGTGTGATGTAAAATATTTTGTAAGCTCTGTGACAGTTTTATTGGGTTAAAGCTATTGTTATGTCAATGCACCTGTGCTGAAGAGAAGGACAATTTAGGATGGACAGCAACATGTTATATGAAGGATAACATCAGTCATTCCTGCTGTCAGTCATCTGCAGAAGAGGCTATATAACGAAATTTAGGATTCAAGCTAAAGAACAAAAAGGAATGAAGGTAAGGAATATACTCCATGCAGGAGATCATTTCTCCTCTTTAGCCTCTATGAAATGGGATAAGGTCAAAGCCAGTGGGGAAGGAATCATAAACCTAATCTTACTGTGTTAATAAAAATATGCTTAATTGTAACATTGTGTTATTTGATGTCTTGTAAATATTTCTGCCAGAGTAAGGCTATTCTAGTTGTGTCATCTATCTCTCAATCCTCATCTATCTCTCAAAGGCCAATAAATTTAAAGGAAAGAAAAACAAATAAAAGAGAACTCCAAGAAAAATATGCTTAGGGGTTCAAAATTAATGCCACTAGTAGATATGCAATGCCAAGATCTTCTTTTTCTGTGTGAAAAATTGAGGAATGTGTTTTTTTATTAAAAGAATTATAATCTGTTTCCATTTATATAACTCATTTCTCTGATTTAAGCACCATTTTTTTTTCAATTGTTAATAAAATAAATTGACTACGCAGGTAATTCTAAACTTTTACTTTCAACCTCATTAAAACTTTTGTGAAATTAAACCCCATGAAGTTAAACCACACAAAACTAAAATAGATTAAAAATATGAGTGAGATCTGTGAATTCCGACTTACACATTGAAGAAAAACAGCCACAAAAAAACTTAAGTCAAGTTTTACCATATATTTGAGAAACAGATAATTCCTATTATATATTTCAAAAATGTAGAAAGATAGATTCCCAAAAGTATTTCACAAAACTAATAGAATACTGATATCAACATCATAAAAGAAGACTGTGATAAAGGAACACTATAGGAAAATATTTTGGATATAACTGCAAAAATCCTAAATAAAATATCAGAACTCATACATCATTATATTTATATATGTTATATATATATATGCATACACACACAAAGCATGGTTTATCTCAAGATAAAATACTTTGATAAATAATTTGTTAGTGACCTTGAGAGTGAGGAAAACAAGCTTTCTCAGACATTATTGGCAGAGTATAAATTGGTGCAATCTCTATAAAGGACAATTTGTCTGTATGTATCATAATACCAAATATATGACTTTTTAAATCAGCATTTTGTTCTCATTTCTTATAAAGATTTATGCATGTTTTAATTATATATAAATAAATATATTAATTGCAGTATTATTTATACCACCAAAATATTGAAATAAAGTAAATGTTCTTTAGCAAAAAAAAAAAATGGTCAAGTAAATTGTAATGTATCGATCTAATGGAATTTTGCAGAACTGGTAAAATAAATAAAAGTAAATTTAGATGTACCAATATTTTTAAAATCCAAATATACATTTTTTAAATTTCAGGATATTATGAGGGTACATTTTTAACTGAAGGACAAAATGCATTATGTGTGTTGTAGGTAATTCTTCATGCAAAAACAATGCAAAATTACATATATTTGAAAATATATAGAATTTTTCTGAAATAAAATAATTAACACTGCTCACTTCTTGAGAGGAGAACTGTGTGGTTAGAGAAAGGAAATGGAATATGAATCAGGCCTTTTTATGTTCTGTAATTCTGATGTTTTGACACGTGGAGCCTTTCAGACTCTGGAAAGAATGCCTCTTCCAAGGCTGGAGATGGTACTTTACTTGTTTGCACATCTTGCATAAGCAAACCAAGCAATCCAGAGCCCAAGCCCAACCACCTGCTTTATGTCTTATGGAGCTTACACCTGGGCCACTATTCCCCTATCCTAAATACCACAAGGCCAGATACCAGACAACGAGGGACAATCTTTATTCCCAAACATCCCTGAGATTATTCAAACTAGCCAATCCTACATGTTTCTACCCTGTCTCTTTCCCATGGGACCCACAATAAAGGCTCATGCTCATGTATTACCCTTGTTCCCTCTGCCTCTTGACTTACCCTGGAGTTTCCCTTTGTGGCCCTCTGTGGTGCAGTGTGCCCATTCCACTTGACAACTGTGGGAAACAAACTATCATTGCAATGCCAGTCTTCTCCTGGTCTGTTGGCTCTCCATAACTGAATAATAATAAAACTTACATTATTTAAAAAAGGGAGGAAAATATTGCTTATTGCATGACTTTTATCATTTTTTGCTATTAGTATTTTACCATTTGCAGGTACTATCTGTTTAAATACCTTATAAAAGAAGAAGCTAAATTTCATGATATAATCTCAGCAATTTCTGACATGTATTAATAGCAGCAAAAATCTCAAAATAAGTGTCATCATTATTAAAAAGTGAAGAATATATGTTGTAGTAAAATGCAAAGTGTTGAACTATGTGTTATTACATGGTATCCAAGAAACAAATATTTCCTTTTTGATAAAAATGTAAAAGGACTTTACTGGGGAAATATATAAAATATGAGTAGAGAAAACAAAAGATTAGAACAAATGGAAAGATATGTACTGTTCATATGTGTGATGACTTAATGTGGCAAAGAAACCAATTTTCTCTAAATCTACCAATAATTCAATGTAATTCTAATTAAAATTTCTACCCAATTGCTTCTAGTATTCATAGGAAAAGTTTAAAAGCCAAAAATAGATAACTAGTTTTAAAGAAGATAAAAAGGACTCCATATTCAACATTAAGAATAATTATAAAGCTAGAAGTTATTATAAAATGGTGTTGGGTAGGCACAAGGATAGATTCATTAAATGATGTGTTGAAGAAGGAGCCCAGAATAAAACCTACCATATAAGGAATCTAGGATAGAAAAGTGGTAACATTACAAATCAGCAGGAAAGAATGCACTCTAATAAATAGTGCTAATAAAATTACTTATCAATAGGGAACATAAAAGAAAATTGCATCTCTAATGCACATCATTCATAAATAAATTCCAGAACTTATATGAGCCAAATATGTCAAATTAAACTTTTAAAATTTCAAATAAAATGTTTGTGAAAATTGTGATGATATTTGAGTGAAACAAACCATAAAGAGAAAGAAAAAATAAATAAAATTTTGTCTTGCTGGGCTCAATTTCCACCCAACTCCCAGGATAACTTTCTTCTGGGCTTTTAGGACTCAAAAGAGCACAACCATCGTACCAGACAACCTTAATCTAATGCAAGTCTCCTCTGATTTCTACAAAACTTCTATGAGAAAGGAAGATAGGGCAAAATTTTTTCCAATTGATAGTTGAGTAACTGAGGCACAGAGAGATCAGTATTTGTCTCAGGCCATGCATGGCTGAAAAATGATGACTTAAGAGGATTTACTAATTATAAATCTTTTAATTGAGCCTCATATTAACATTACAAAAATGTCAACCTTCATATATTCTGATATTGTATAGTACTACAATTATTATCTAATCCTCTGGGAGTTATCTGATATCATTTAAAAACATTCACTCATTTTAAAAATCATAATATTTTGCTTCTGAAATCAGCATCTTGTAGATTTGTAATAAAATATGAGTACCGCAACTTCACTGAACATCAAAAAACAGTTTCAAATTTGTGTTAACGCTAGCAGCATGAGATGAGTCATAACTACATTGGTATAAGAGCTACATCTCTACATGGGAAATCTTCAAAGCACAATTAGCTCTATTAATTTATTATAATATGAATGTGCCTGGACTCAATGGAATTACAAACTATCCTCTGTGTTTCAGTATTTTTCTTCTTTTGAACAGGAAATGCAGTCAAGGCTACCACTAATAACCCTCATTAAAGAATAAGATGACTAAAGCTTTCATATCAGTTTAAAAGAATACACTGGCACTCTTATATTGATTTTTCCTGTAAATAAAACAGATAGTGTTCAGGACAGGCATGGTTCAATCACAAATATCTCCTCAGCAGCTGTTTAAGCATTGTAAAAAGCATTTTTCACACCAAATACTCCAATCGGAATTAATATTTCCTTACCAACTGTAAATTGGAGTATTTATGTTAAAAAAAAATCTAGTGTATATGTTAGACTGAGTTCCTTGAGGAAGGAGTTTTTTTTTTCCCCACCACTTTTCAAATCTCCCATAACTATATATAGCCTTGATACATAACAGTTCAGAAAGTATAAAATTTTCATGTACTAAGGTTGTCTAGTACAATGGCTTAGGCTATAGATACGACAAGGTCTTTTTCTTTTGTCTTTTCCTTTAAAAAAAATTCTGTTTATCAAAAGGATTCTCTATTACTTGTATTTTTTAATGTAATGTATTAAAACTCTGTGTAGTTCAAATATCTCATGTTCTCACTTATAAATGGGAGCTAAGCTATGGGTACGCACAATGGGGGTGATGCAGAGTGGAATAATAGTCACTGAAGACTCCAAAGGTGGGAGGGTGATTGAGGGGTGAGTGATGAAAATTGTCTGATGATTACAATGTACTATTTAGATGACAGGTACCAGACTTCACCATGCTTTATACAATATACCCACGTAACAGAACTGCACTTGTACCCCCTAAATCTATTGAAATAAAAAAAAACCCACACACTTTATTTGAGTGAACACACATAATATTCCAGGGTCCAAATTAAGAGGTTATTTATGTATGTTATATAATTGTCATACAATTTAAATGTGGCTATTACTACTTTTCGTTTTTAGATTAGAAAACAGAAATGCAGGTAGGTTAAGTAGTAAATTTCCCTAATTCACTTAGTTACTAGGAGTTGGGGCTGGGATTCAAACCATTTCTTTATGATTTACTGACAACCATCATGACTGAATAGAAGGGTTCTTGGTTATGTAGTTATGTTTCCTTCATTGCATCACTAATATTTTAAAGCACTTTTAATTTTTTAAAAAGGCAAGAGTATTGGCTTTTCAAGTTATGAGCTGCCATCTTAAGTTTCACGCATCCTTGATTCCTGGATTCATAAAGCATGTTTTTTCTTGTTGTAGCCAGTGGTTTCAAGTATCTCAGACATAGAGATACTTGATACTATCTCATCATAGGCCAGAGAGAAAAAAAAAAATGCTTTCACATTCTTTGGTTAATCAAGCACCTTAATTGTTCCTGGAACTGCCTGTTCTCATCAAATTTATTTTCAAATTCATTGATAATCAGTGTTGCTGTGAAATTAAAGTTAGAATTCTAATTATGAGAAATGAAAGTGAGCATGCTTTTAATTATTGAATATTCAGCACACTCTTACTTGTTTGTTTGGTTCGATTTAAGGAAAATCTACTTGGATAAGCAACCTAATAAACTGTTTGTTCTGAAATATGATTTATACGCAATGCAACTTTATTCTTAATTTTTGGAAACTGATTCTGTAGGGGAAGGAAAATAATTTGTTCTTCAACCCTCATAGGTTCTTAGTTGGAACAGATCCCTCAAACAAAAAGACAGATAAGAGAAAAACAAACAGAAATTTATTAACAAGTATATTTCATATATACGTGGGAGATATCCAGGGGAATGAGTAGTTCTCGAAGAGGTGGTTTTGAATTTCAGCTTTCATAATATCTTCAAGAAAGAAAAGTAAATTTTAAGAATTTGTGTGAAGATAAATAAATGGCAGATAATGAGTAATTAGTGAATCTTGTCAACATAGATTATTCTGGTAATATCACCAGGCCAACAAGGGTCTAAATTTGTCTTCGGTGGTTAACCTTTGCTCTCCCTGATTGAGAGGGGAAGCAAGATATTTTTTGACTTTGTAAAACTATGCACTGCTTTTAGGCAAGAGAAGAGCAGAGAGCTTTACTGCATCTGCTTCTTCTAAATTACCTTCATCTCAATAATCCTTTGTATTCTGTGTTTGGAGGTGGCATGTTTTAGTCTTTTACGATTTTAAAAGAGCAGATAAATTAAGATGCATCATTTTAAAAGTTAAGATTGAGGAACTAATTACTCGCTAAAGATTAGATTATTTAACTCTCTATATATGTATATGGATATGCACACTCAATTATAAAACTAAAATATATAATAAATTTTCATAACTAATGCATATATTAACTGATATAAGTATATTTATATATTAATATGTGTATACATACACATATGGAGTGTAAGTGGAGGTAAATCACACCTCATCTATTTTGTGCAGTATATACTTCAGTGAAGGATTATTTAAAGTGATTAAAAAATGACCATTATAATAATGATTTCCCTATTCAGATGGCTTTTCCCCCCCAGGATTATTTTTTCTTTGCATTTTGCAATTTTTAGTAGAGATCTGGAATTTAAAAAATAAAGTTAGCTAAAAATGAAAGAAAAGAATACTGAAACACTTAAAAAATAAAGTGGACTCATTTTATGTGTTTCTATATTTTTTTTTTCCTGAAACAAAAATCTATTTCATCCTTAGATATTTCTCCAGAATTATTTATTATCAATCAAGAGGAAAAGTACAGTGCTTGCCATGAAGAAATATTTTTTGAATATTTGGTGCACCAGGCATTTAGAGAGAAAATTTCCCTTCAAAATTAATTTAGATATTTTGTTCTATTTTATTGCATTGGCTTTCAAGTGCTCAGATTTGAACGAGACTGTTTCAATTTTTACAAAATTGGAAGCTGTGCTATATTGCAAATAATTTTTAAAAATGATATTTATTTGGATACTTTAAAAAATTACTTTCAAAAATTGTACTTTTCTGGTGGGTGTGGTGGTATATGCTTGTAAACCGGCTACTCCAGAGGCTAAGGTGGGAGGATCACTTGAGCCCAGAAAATCTAGGCCAGCGTAGGCAACATAATGAAACCCAATCTCTAAAATTAATAAAAATAAATAAATTTTACCTTTTAGTTGGTTAAGTACTTTTACATGTATTACCTCTTCCAATTTTCATAACAACTCTATATAGAAGTTAGTATGTTCAATTTAAAGCTGAGGAAATAGAAGTTGGGTAGTGAGTTTCATTCATAATGCTACTCACTGGCAAGCCTAGAATTGTCTTTAATTTAATCTACTAATTTATCATCCAACCAAGAATTCTTCCTAGTGCTTAACTATATGCATTTTTGGATGTGGTAAACAATCAGTTGTCGACTCATCTACCCTCCCTTATTTTGTAACAAACATAACTGGTGGCATCGAATCTATACTTAGCTATGGACTTTGATTGGCCGTTCTAATCAGCAAAGTCTCATCTCTCTATTGTTAGTGTTTTAGGGAAGGATTTAGAACGCTGGCCCAAGTCAATCAACAGTCACAATGATTGGCTCAGGAGTAGTCACTTAGGTCGTTCAATGACGGTTGAAGCGAAAAGTTTTCATTTGATATTTGAGGAAGAGATTCTTGCACTCTCATTGAGTCTGAACAGAGAACCATATCCTTTCTGGAGCTGATGTTAGCTGTCGCTGGAAACAAAAGATAGCAAGCTGACACTGAAGAAGGCAGAACAGTAGAAAGAATGAAACTGGATTCTTAGATGTCACCAATTGAGGGTTCTGGATCATACTGATGTTGACAGCAACCCTACTTCTAAATACGCAAGTCACAAAGTAGTTAATTCCATCTATTGTCTAAAGCCACTTTCTATTACATTTCCTTTTGCTTACAATTTAAAGACACAGATAAATTCTAATATTATGTTACCTCCTAAGCTAAAAATAAAAGTTCCTTTTTCTTATATACAAAGGCAAGTAAAAACATTGTCTAATTTATAGTCAGAAGGTTGTTAATTTATTTAAATGGAATGTTTGATGTTGTTTTATTGACTTTATTTAACAGTGTATCTTCTTATTGATTTTTTTCTTCTTACTCTTTGCAATATAAGACGTGCTATGCAGCAGTTTTTCTCAAATGAGATTGTTGTGGATGGGGATGAAATTTCCAAATGCCCAGTCTGCTGTGATTAAGAAACACAGATATGCAAGACTTCGGTTCCTGCCAATCACTCTCACAGATCACAGCCAAAAACATCTTCGTCTCAAGACAGTTGTCAGTCTGAAAATTACCACCCAAAGTGGAGGACGGTTGTTTGCATTGACGACAAAATGATTGACTGAGCTAGTGAAACGCGTATTTGGTCACATTTGGAAGTAAATACATGAATAAGCTTTGCTGGGTTAAACGAAATGAATAAGTGAAGTAGACTACTGAGGCCATAACCTATCACAAGAAGGTTAAAGGTAGACAAATAAGAGCAGAAGTGATTTGTGTTTAAAATGGAGCTCCTAGATCTGTCAATATAAACCTGCGATCAGAAAACCTCAGAATGTCAGATTACAGAAGAAAAATTTGGATCTTTAAAATTAAAATGGAATAGGCTTTCAAGATCAAGAAAATAGATGTCAGATCTAAGCAGTGATACGTGTATGAGTCAGAATGCAATCTGAATATAGAGGAGGTGTGATAATCTGAACAAAGTTTGAGAAACTTTGAAAGATATATAAGCAAGCCCCAGGTAAGTATGCCATTGAAAAATGACTTGACTCCCATCCTTCCCAGTATGTTTCTCATAGCCAATTTTAATATATGGAACCATATTTTCTGTGTCCAATACCGAGGTCTATTTGCTCTCCTCCTTTGTCATTATTTCCCAAGACTCTGTTATCTAAACTAGGCATTGATTTACTCTTTATATTTTAGGCTGTGATTGTGTTGGATCAAATGAAGATAGAAGTGATTGAGTAAATGTGGGTTGAAATATCATATTATTATCTCCAAACGTAACTGTATAGTATTTTTTCAGTTTTTTAAAAAATTTAGTCAACTGCCCCCTTCCATATCTAACCAAGAAGCCACTGATTTATTTTCTGTTCTTATAATTTTGTCTCTCCAAAATTTCACAAAAGTGAAAACATATAGCATGTAGTCCACTGAATTTGGTTTCTTTTATTTAGCAAAATATATTTAAGATCCGTGTATGTCATTACTTACATCAATATGAATCCAAATTTATTCCTTTTGATTGATAAATAATAGTTCAAACATATCCCATTCAATTGATGTACTTTATTTGTCTATTCCCTAGTAAGGACATTTGGTTTGTTTCCAGTTTGGGGTTATTATGAATAGAATCAGTATACACATTACACAAAATTTCGTGTACATGATGTTTTGTGTGTGGGAACAGAAGTTTTCAATTCTATTCAGTAAATACCTCAAAATAGGATTGCTTTGAAGTATAACAAGCATACATTTAACTGCATGAGAAACTACCAAACTGTTTTCCAGTACAGCAGTTCAAGTTTCATTCCCAGCATCAACATGTAGGAGAGTTCCAGATGCCATATATCCTTGTCAACATTTGTTTCTCCAGTTTTTTCTTCTGTTTTTTTGTTTTTGTTTTTGTTTTTGAGTTATTAGCCATTCTAATAGTTCTATAGCGGTAACTTTTCATATGCTTTTTTGACATCTGTATAGTTTCTTTGGTGATGTATTCAAATCTTTTGCTTATTAATAATGGATTGTTTGTTCTTTCAGTATTGAGTTTTGAGGGTTCTTTAGGTAGTCTGCATACAAATACTTTGCCAGATGTTTGATTTGCAAATATTTCTCTCAGTCTGTTGCATGTCCTTTATTTTTCTTAAAAGTGTCTCTAAAATTTTAGAAGATTTTAATTTTGGTAAAGTCTGACTTACCAATTTGTTTTTTCTATTTAGTAGACTTTGGTGTTTTATCTAAGAATTTTTTACCTAAGTCAAGGTCACAAAGATTTTTCCCATGATTTCTCCTGGAAGTTTTATAGTTGTAAGTTTTTCACTTACGTTTATGACCATTTTGAGTTAACATTTTATTATAAGATATAATATATGGGTTGAGGTTCATTTTTTTGGAATAGACATATTAAAATGTTCTAGCATCATTTTATCGTTGAAAAGACTACCTTTTAACCATTGAATTGCCTTTGCATCTGTGTCAAAAATCAATTAAACTCCATTGTGTGCTTGTATTTGTAAATTCTATGTTCTGTTCCATTTATCTTCTAAATTTGTTGTTTTTTTTTCTTTTCAAACTTGTCTATTGTAATTCAATTGCTGTTCCACAGAAAGTTTTGGATTGGGTTGTCAATGTCTACATACGTTTCTAATGGGAATTTGGTAAAAATTAGATTGGATCTATAGATAACTTTGGGGAGAATTACATCTGAATGATATTGAGTCTTCTAATTAATGAAGACTCTAATTATCTCTCCATTAATTTAACTCTTCTCTGGTGTCTTTCATACTTGTTTCTACTTTTCAACAAAAATATTCTTCTCATATTGTCTTAATTTTTATATCAGAATTCTATGCATTGCCATCCCATTATAAACGGTATCATTTTCTTTCTTGACTTGATTTTTCATTGTTCATCTTTATTACATGGAAAGGAAATCAATTTTTACCTACTGACTTGTATCCTCTGACTTCATAACCTCAATTATTGCCTATTAATTTTCAGTCTTTATGACTACTATTTATTTTCTTGTCTTATGACTTCCAGTAGGACTTCAAGTACAGTGTTTTATAGAAATTATCTTCTTGTTTTTAAATTTTTGTTTAGTTCTTTTATGTTCAAATAATATATCTGTTATGATTTCGGTTCATTTAGGTTAGTTAAGGTTTTTTCTACTGTCCATATTACGGTCTAACTCCTTGAATGATTCATGTGTTATTGAGAAAAATAAAGTATGTTTATACTCTGATATTTGTAGGTAGAGTGTTTTATAAACATCAGTTAAGTCAAGGTGATGGATTATGTTGTTTGGTTTTCTGTAGGCTTGCTGATTATCTTTCTACTTTTTAAATTTATTTTTGAAAGATAGATATTGAAGTATCCAAGTAATACTGTGGATTTGCCTATTTCTCCATCCAATTCTGTCAGCTTTGTTTCATCTATTTTGAAGCACTGTTGTTAGGTGCATGCATATTTAGAATAATAATGCCCTCTATGAACCGTCTGTTTGCCATTACATAATGGCCCTCTTTATTCCTGGTAAAATTTCTTCTTTTGAAGCTTACTTTGTCTGATATTAATATAGACACTCCAGCTTTCCTTTGGTTAGTAATTGCATGGCATATCATTTCCCTATTCTCTTATTTTTTGTTCATCTATAATTTTATATTCCTTATGGTAACCACAAAGCAAAAAACTATGAGATATACAAATTATAAAGAGAAAGGAATCAAAATAGCTCTACAGAAAATAACCAAATGACAAAGATAAACAAAAGAGGAAGAAAGAAAGAAAGCATCTAAAAACATCAGAAACAATTAACAAAATGTCAGTAGTAAGTTCTTATATATCAATTGTTACTTTGAGTGTATATGGATTAAATTCTCCAATCAAAAGACATAAAGTGGCTGAATGGATAAAAAAAATAAAATCCAACTATATGCTGCCCACAAGAATCCTTCTGGTATCATACTCCTTTGGTTTGAATAAGTACCTTTAGTATTTCTTTTACAGCAGATGATGAGGAGTCTCTTTTTTTCATTCAACAAAAAGTTGTCTTTATTCACTTTAATTAGTGAAGAATATTTTTGTTGCATATAGAGATATGAATTGAAACTTTTTTCTTTAAGTACTGTAAAGATGATCTAACACTGTCTTGAGCATACACTCCTCCATGGTTTCTGATGAGAAATCAGCAGTCATTTGAATTATTGTTTTCCTACACGTAATATGTTATTTTCCATAAATATTTATATGTTGTTTATTTTTATTTTTTATGTTTTTTCTTTCAGCAGGTTTATTTTAATGTATCTAGGTATGTTTTTTGTGCTTTACCCTGTTTGGGGCTCTCTGAGCTTTTGAAATCCCTAATTCACTCATTGAAGTCATCTCAGAGTAGTCATATGTTGATTTTCTATTTCCCTGAGAATTGGTCACATTTTTTTAATGGCTATTAATTTTCAATTGTATCTTAGCTGTTTTAAATATTTGATCATGAAACACTGAGTCTGTTGAGGTAAGCTAATTTTTTAGAGTATGCCAATTTTTGGATGTTTTGTCTTATTTCTTTAACAGAAAGAAACATACACATGCACATATGTGACTCAGGATTTGTCCTGACACCTATAAAGTGTTTTACGTTGTAGTAAAAGTCCTGGATTCTTTGCTATGCTGCTTTGAATCTGCCCCTCACACACATAGCTAAGGACAAACCAAGTTTTTGTGCTGATTGATACTCAGAACTAGGGGGTTCCTTTATTCCATCTTTTTTCTATTAGACCTTCTCCCACAATCTTAACATTTAATGGAAACTATTTTGCTTATTGCTGAAGAAGGCAAGGTTTGTGTTGTATATTTTGCTGCCCACACAGCTGCATAACTATGCAATTTAGGCCTGCCTTCAGAAAAAGATAGCAAGAAAAAAGAGGGAAAAATCACCACTATATTTATTCCCATTGAGTTCTTTTTTGAAGTTTCAATCCCTTTGAGATCAATCAAAAACACTGAATCTTCACTCAAATTCTTTCCACATCCAAAGCTACCTCTTACCTTCGAACACATCACTGGGCTGGTGCCTGCTTGTCTTACTAAGATCCACTGAATGCAGTTTTTGATTCATCTTAAAACACAAATGTATCTGAGAAATGTAAATTTAAACATTGAGTTTATTTATACTTCAGGGTGCAGAAGGCTCTGAAGAAAATGTAGCAGGGGTGGCAGAGAAGACAGCACAGACGACAAACTGCCTAAATTATAATTTTTCCTTAATTGAAATGTGTATTCAACCTCCTACATAGACATACAGTGCTCAGATACACAGCAAATTCAAATAGGATACAGACCAGTTCATAGACAGTGATCTAGAGGCATGTAGTGCAGTACTCCCCCCTTATCTACAGTTTTGCTTTCCATAGTTTCAGTTACCCAAGGGTAACTATGCTCCACAAATATTAAATTGAAATTTCCAGGAATGAACGATTCATAAATAATCAGTTGTAAACTGTGTGTCATTGTGAGGAACATGATGAAATCTCATGCTGCCTACTCTGTCCCTCCCAGAATGTGAATCATCCCTTTGTCCAGCCTATCTGTGCAACGGATGCTACCCATCCATTAATCACTTACACAGTCTCGGTTATCAGATCGACAGATTACAAGACAAAGGTTGAGTACAGTACAATAGGATATTTTGAGAGAGGGGAAGAGAGAGAGAGACAACATTCACAGAAGTTTTGTTACAGTATATCATTATGATTGTTCTATTTTATCATCATCTATTATTAATCTCTTATTGCACCTAATTTATAAATTAAACTTTATCACAGGTATGTATGCATTGGAGAAAACATAGTATATATATATATGAGTGTGTGTGTATATATATATATATGGTTTGGTATCTGCTGGGGGCCTTGGAACATATCCTCCAAAAATAAGGATTACTGTGCCACAATCACCTAAAGAATGTTTCTGAAAATATATTTGAATATACATATCTTAAGATCAAAAAAACCATATATATTTTAAGAGAATTGCTTCTAGTGAGCCAAAAAAAAAAAAAAAGGAAATCTCATCACAATTTGTGCCAAATCTGCCTTCCAGGAACAGATAAGTTGGTATTCAAATTAAAAATTAAAATATGTAGAATCGTGAACTACCCATACATGTTTGGACATTTGTTGACTTAGGAAAGAAATTCAATGAAAAATAGTTCAATAGTGAGCATTTTTCTGAGCAGCCAAAGCTTATGAAATTCCACTGTAATTAAAATTTTGAATAAAAAACAGACCCAAATGTCTTCCATTAGCTTATGTTTGAAAAAAATGTATATTCTGGTTAAAATAATAAGCAAGTTAATTTTCTTTAGTATTTTCTGTGTTTTTATTCTAATCGATGAGATAACCCAGAGTTGAGTTTTTTGTTTCCCCACATCAGTATTTTATTCATAAATACTTCTCAATAAGAAAAAAATGAAAAGTCCATATTTAAGAATTTTTAAAGACTAAATAAAGCATAATCACTTTATTTTCTACTTTTAATATCAATGTTTGATGTGATAAAATAATTGTATCTTATTACTTCAATGACTGCTTTTGAGTAAGAACATTATGCTGGTATCATCACACACCACCACCACAAGATACCCATTTTCTAAGGCTGTGACTATATTAACTTATGTGGTAAAATGCACTTTGCAGATTTGATTGAGTTGAAGACCTTGACATAGGGAATTATGCAGGTGGACCCAATGTAATCAGGAGGGTCAGAAAGGAGATGAGAGGACAGCAGCAGGGATCAGAGTCAGAGGAGAGAATGGAACAGAGGAGAAGCTGCCACACTCCTGGCTAGAAGAAGTAGAAAGGGGTATGGGCCAAGGAATGTAGGCAACCTCTAGGAGTTGGAAAGACATGGAAGCAGATTCTCTCCTAGATTCCTTAAAGAGGAATGGAGCCCTTCTGTATTTCAGTCCAGTGATACTGATTTTGATTTCTTACTTCCAGAGTATAAGATTGTTTGCAGCCAATAAGTTTGTGGCAATTTGTTCAACAGCAATAAGAAACTAATAGAGTCATCCTGATGTAAAGTTCCAGAAGTATTATTACTAAATTTCTTATTATTTTGTTGAATCCAAGAACAGGCTTTATTTTTCTTCCAAGGTTTACTCAATGGTCCAAAATAGATTAATTTTAAAACAGTGCTCTAAGAATAAAAAGTGTTAGTATTTGCATAATATTTAAAAACTATATTAGTTGATGCTTACAATGAACTTAGCGAGTAAACGAAGGAGCCATGTGGTAGCTTTACAATGTGGTCCCGAATTCTTTGACATTGCTCTCACTATGAGGTGAGTCTATAGCGCCTTCCCTAGAATCTAGTTTCTGTGATTACTTGACCAATAGAACATGCTAAAACTGATTTTTTTTTCTGGGTAAAATCCTTAAGAAACTAGTAGTTTCTTCTTCCTGTATTTTTAGATATTCTGTCTTGGAACTTACCTACAATACTGTGAGGAAACCAACCCAGGCAGAGGCTTAAATATAAAGGAACCAACAGCCAGCACCTGTTTGCCAGCCATGTGAGCAAGTCACCTTGGAATTGGATCTTCTAAGCCAGTCAGACCACCTTACATTATGCAGCATGGAGCACAGATAAACTGTACCCACTCAATCCAGCCAAAAATTCAGATTCATGGACCAAAAGTAAATGATGTTTTATTAAGCCACTCTTTTGAGGTAGGTTTTTAATGCAGCAAGAGTTAATCGGAATAAATCATAAATATTCTTATCTGATCTCTATATTATAAATATCTGGAGTCTTTAAAATTTTCTATTTTAAATAATATATATTATGAATCGATATAAAAAGTGATTATGAAAAAAATGACTTCTCTCAGTAACTAAAACTCAGAAATCTTTTGTGACTTTTGAGAATGTTCAGAAACTAGTGTTTGGAAAGTGGTGACACAGTATGTCATAACATGTGTTAGTTACTTTAGGGAATTGAAAAGTGCAGTCTGGGAATAAAAATGTATATCCCATCTGCCTTGTAGCTCAATAAATATGAAACCAAATATGTCCTTTCGTATCATTATAATAAAACATATTTTGATAATATTTCCAGAGTTAAATTTAAATAAACAATTCTGTAAATTTCTTAGTCTTTTCTATCATCAGTCTCACACGTTGCTGTCTCTCACTTATCTCGAAAATGTAAGCCCCTTAGGCTTAAAATTTGATGTGACGTAAAATCCGTGAATCTAGGATTCTTTTCTTTCTGTTCTATTCATGAACACGCAGTGGCTTTGCACTGTGCACAATGGAGTCCAACTTTCTCTGTCCACTCCACACAGGGACCAAAGCTTCCCTCTCTAGTCACTGCAGAAGTAACTGTCAAAAGATGGCTTGTGAAGTTGAGATTTAAGCAGTATCCTGTATTATCTGAGAACTGTACTTTTCATATATATTTCAAGACATTCAAACTTCATATTGTCTTTTGCTCTAAATTATATGAAACAAATATTAAAGTAATTATATGGGATTTTAATATCTTAGTGACGACGCTCTTTCTAGATTTACTAGTCATATATTTTAAATCCTCTAGTATATCTCCTCTGTTAATTTCTGTCGTATTTCTCCATGAATCATGAAAGTGTCCTAGAAATTTCCTAAGTCTGAGATTTCAAAAGAACCCCTCATATACTTTTTCTTTTACTCAGAAGCACAAAAAACACAAACAACCAGATCATATCACATTATCATGTTTTCTTTGGTGTTAGAGATATATTGTTTCCCAAATAAGTAGCTTCAGGCTGTTTGCTTCTAATTGAATCCACAAAAAAAGGCTCTCTGCCTTTCACTTAGTGAAACGACTGATTTTAAAATAAAGAATTAAAAAATGATATAACATTCATCACTCAATTGGTATTTCTTGTAAAGTTTAAATCATATTCAGATTGAAGATAATTTGATGACCATGATTGACCCTTATGTTATTAATATTCATAGCATCTCTAGTACCTCATATATGAATGCATACGATTTTAGAAATAGGACCAATTCCAGTATAAGTTTCACTATAGTATTTATTGTACCTATAGTAAGCACAACGTCAGGAGAATATAGAACTTTACTATGATGTTAAATATGAGATTCTTTAAAGAAAAAGCTGGTCTCTCGTGACTAAAATTAATTGAAAGGCTCTAAATATGCATAGAATTCTCTTGGTCTTAGCTATAGAATTTTCAGTGTCAAGACAACCATCTTCCCTGTAGTTGGACAGTAAGTTTTCCCTTTTTCCTCTCTTTTCTGCCAAATACCAGGTTCCTTGATAAACTCCTGCCCATCTTGCTTTTGCCACTTGAGTCATGTTGATACCTCCAATGCCCCAGTGCTAGCACTCCTCTCTGCTGATGCAGAGGTGCTGGACTAGGTTCCTGCATATGCTACAGTCCTGCCCACAGTTGGCATTCAAATCCACTCCAGCTCAGCCATTCTTATCCAGTGTTTCCAAAGCAGAACAACTTTGCCAGAGAGGCTATGTCTGTAGTGGCC
>CAUYSK010011083.1:0-22991 GCA_963575035.1 Avahi laniger | reverse complement strand
TGGAAACAATCCAAGTGTCCATCAATACATGAGTGGATTAATAAAATGTGGTATATGTATACCATGGAGTACTATTCAGCTTTAAGAAACAATGGTGATATAGCACCTCTTGTATACTCCTGGATAGAGCTGGAACGCATTTTACTAAGTGAGGTATCCCAAGAATGGAAAGACAAGCACCACGTGTTAACCATCTAATTGGTATTAATTGATCAACACATAAGTGCACATATAAGAATAACATCTATTGGATGTTGGGCAGGGGAGGGGGAGGGGACGGGCATATGCATATACAAATAGTGCAATGCGCACCACCCAAAGGATGGACATATTTGAAACTCGGACTTAGCGGGGAGGGGGGGCAAGGGCAACATACGTAACCTAAACATCTGTACCCCTATAATATGTTGGGAAAAAAAGACTCAGTACCATTCACAATAGCTACAAAGAAAATAAAATTCCTAGAAATATATTTAATCAAGGATGTGAAAGATCTCTATAAAGAGAACTATTAAATACAGAACACTGAGGAAATAAATCACTAAGGAAAGATGACTCAAACAAATGGAAAAACATGGAATATTTTTATCATTGTTTTGTAATCAGTGCCTTTGATGATGCTTTGCAGCAGAGTTCTCATTGCACAAGTTAGATGAGAGGTTACATTTAGAGCTGACTTCAGAATGTAGAATCATTTGTATTTGGTTGTAGGCCCCAGCAGGGATTCTAGGTAGTAAGACCTAGTCATTCACTCAACATATTAACTACTTTGTTTTATTTTTCTCAATATATCCCATATATACTTTATTTTCCCACATTTTTGTAGGGATTATTCTTAACTGTCTTAGGGAAGGAACTTCATATATTTACTTAAAGTAGGCAATTGCTAAGGAAATTTTTAACTTCTTTAGAAAAAGCATTGTATCCTGAACTTTTGACCTCCTCACCAGTCTGTTTCTATATATAACCTCAATGTATCTTGCAATGAAAAGAGGAACTGTTTTGAATATTGGGTTAATAGATGAATGAGGGGGCTGCAACTTGTCTTCACCTTATAAACATTACCCTTTCTCTTATCCTGGACTCTGATGGATTTGCAATGCCTTATCTAAAAGGCCCTCCTGAAAGTTTATAATATTTTGTTTTTATTTTTAAGCAAGTCCTCATGGTATACTTTTTCAAAGTAGCACATACATCTAACGAAGGATAATTATTTTTTTTATTTATCCTAATATCTCTTTCAGCCTGTTGTTCATCATATAATTTCCTAACTATCTGCTTGCCTTTATCGACATAAACCTGCAGTGTAGATGAACAATTCTAGAGCTAGCAGAGATATAAAGAATTTTATGGCATATACTGCTGAAGGAAAATTTTCTACTAATATCCTTCCCCTCATTTATCAAAAATCATACAAACACAGATCATTTTGTATACCATAACAATGAGTTTATCTGAAGCAGAGAGCTTTAGACTCAATATTTTAACTCTATAATTACAAATTGACCATTTGAGTTCTGAATTTTAAAAGAACCAATAGCTCAGAATAAGCTATGGACCATCAACCACTGCTTTTCCTCGCACTCCAGACAAGTAGTATCACAATAATCTTTAGACTTAGGCACAAAAACTCACCAGACAAAAACTCACAAACAACCAAACACAAATAATATAGGGAATTCCCCATGCACATAATCTAAAATGTCATGGCTTATCAATCAAATGGGAATTTTCATTAACAGCCATTTCTCCTCACACTCCAGCACGTACATTGGCAGCCAACATTTTTTCCCCAGACATATAGCTTCCTGATGTTGCAACAAAACTCACAAATAACAAATATAAATACAGAGAATTCTCAACACAAAATGCTACAGCTGACCAAATGGGAACCATCCCAATGAGAACTAAATTCTCAAATGAGAACCAACATATCC
Source organism: Avahi laniger (assembly GCA_963575035.1). Taxonomy (NCBI): domain Eukaryota; kingdom Metazoa; phylum Chordata; class Mammalia; order Primates; family Indriidae; genus Avahi; species Avahi laniger. The sequence goes on along the minus strand of CAUYSK010011083.1, from coordinate 21,054 downwards.
TAATCCAAAGGGGGCAATGAGAACCAAATTCTCAAACAAGAATCAACAGCTCCCAATCGCCCTGATTCCTTGGGAACTGCAAATGAGCTCCAAATACAAACTAGCTTTCCTAGTTCCACTCAACTGCTTGTCTTCTACCCCTAAATTGGCACCTCAAAACAAATCCAACAGGGAGGCGTGAAAACCCCCATATGGGTGGAAACAACGTCTCAGCATCCCAGGGAACTTTACTTACAAATGGCAGTGGCTGTCACAGCACTTTCTAAATCTGTTTCCTTCTTCTCCACTCAGTTCAGGTTACGGAGAGTTGCATTTACTTCAGGGAGACAGAGACCGGAGCTCCCCAGAGATGAAACAGTCTCTGGCAACAACTGGGGCCGTTGTTTGCTCTCTTACCTCAAAAAGAAGCCACTCCTTCCAGGGAAGACCCACAGTTTCTCCCAGGGCTGCTCCCTGCTTCCTCCAGCACTTGCAGGGTGCCACTCCACCAGAGACTGATGAAGCCCCCCAGATGGGGACACCAAATTCTGTTACCGAAAATTTGTCACTTGTCCCCCAGGCTGCAACAAAAGAAAGAGGACAAGTGTTCTGAGGAAAAGAAAAAAAAGTTTACTAATTTGCTGACAAATGAGGAGGTCAGCAGACTACCATTTCATAGTACCGGTAGAATTTTTAATTGCTGGTGTTCAATAGCTGGGAATGGGGGGATTTATTTTGAGACTCATGACCTGCTTAATATCACACATAAAAAAATTCCTCAAATATCAAAATGGAAAAATAAACACCACATGTACTCACCAGCAAATTGGTTTCACTGACTAACACCTAAGTGCACATATAAGAATAATACCTATCGGGCATTGGGCAGATGGGAGGGGCGAGGAGGGGATGAGTATGTACATACATAATGAGTGCGATGCGCACCGTCTGGGGGATGGATACACTTGAAGCTCTGACTCAAGGGGGGAGGGGGGCAGGGGCAACATATGTAACCTAAACATTTATACCCTCATAATATGCTATAATAAAAAAAAGAAAAAAAGAAAAAAAAAACTATTGAGGTACAGTTGTACTCTTCAATGCTAGATTTCTTTTCTTCATTTGCTTTTACCTTAGTTATAGTTTTCTTTGTATTTGTTTATCACCTTTGCAAACACAAAGTATCACTTATGTTACCCTGAATAAAATCACTATGCAGGTTTTTGTATTTATCATTTCCTTGCTTTAAATTATAGTAGTAAACATCTATGTAAACATCCCTAAAAATATAACTTCGTTTGCATGTTTTTGAAATTTGTACAAATATCAATAGATTGACAGTAAATATTTTGTATATTTCTTTTTTCACTCAATATTGTAAGATTACCTACATTTTTCTTTGTAGGTACAGTTCATTTACTTTCATTGTAGAAATATTCCATTAAATGAATATATCATAATTTTACTATTAATAGATATTTTCCTTTTATGATTTATATATTAGAATAATGTCATTAATATCATTAATAAATATATATAAGGTATATAAAGTATGCGTACATATAATTTTCATGCTCAGAAATTTCTTTTTGGCATATACTTAGAGATTGGATGCCTGATGTATTCATTTTCTATTGCTTTGTAACAAATTATCATGAACTTGGTGGCTTAAGTCAATAAAAATCTCTTATCCCAATGCTCTACAGGTCAACAATCTGGGTATACTTACTCAGGTTCTCTGCTATGAGTCTCATAAACCATAATAAATATATTTACTGAGCTTGGCTTTTGTCTGGATGCTCTGAGGAAGATGCTACTTTTAAATTTTTTTCAGTTTATTGGCCAAATTCAGTTCCTGGTGGTGGTAGGAGTGAGTTCTCTAATATTCTTTACTGGCTGTCAGCAAGGAGACTTGTTTAGATCCTGGAGGCCAACTGACAGTAACTTGTAATGAACTGTTTCCATTTTAGCAACAGAAACATAGCTAGGTTGAATTCCTGTCATGATTTGAATCTCTCTTTTTCCTGTCACCAGCCGGGGTCATGTGATTTCATATAGCTCACCTAGATAATCTATCTTAGGAAAAACTAATTAGTAACCTTAAATATAGATTTAATATCTCTTTTGCCATGTGAGTTAACATAATCATGGGCACAATGTCAGGGACTGAAGGTCTTGAGGACCATCTACAGTTCTGCCCATCACAGCTAGGTAATAGAGTTTGCATATATTCAAATTAACCACATAATTCTAACTTGTTTTCTAATATGATTTAACCACTGAATATATCCACCAACAGTATACGAGACTTTCTATTTCTCTATAGTTTCATCAGTACTTGGCATGATTACATTTTTTTAATTATTGCCAGTCTGGAAGACATATCTTATTAAATTTTAGGAGACACTTTGTCAGTTTTTATTTTTACTTAAAATGATTTTGGAATAGATGTATTGGAGCAGAGGAAGATGACAGGTTAGAATCCTCTAGTGATCATCCCCCCAAAGGAAAACTATTTGAACAACTATCCAAGCAAGAAAACACCTTCATAAGAACAAAAAATCAGGTGAATTATCACAGTATGTGGTTTTAACATCATACCAAGAAAAGAGGCACTGAAGAAGGTAGGATATACAGTCTTGCATTGCCTATGCCACCACCCCCCGCCATGCCCTGGAAGCCACCACACCAGTGCCAGGTATAAAGAGAATGTATGTACATGGGGGAGGGAAAGTGAAGCAATTGAGGGATTTTGTGTTGGGACTCAGTGCTGCCTTGTCACAGGGGAATGCAATACAGGGAAGAAGTATATCCACAAAGAAGTTAGACTAGCCATGGTCAGAAGGAAATTCTCTGCTTCAGATGTAGGAATCTGAGTTCTGGCTAGCTCCAACACCAGCTGACTAAAGTGATCTGGAGTCTGGACTAAATTTGAAAGGTAATCAGGATAAAAAGACTGGAGTCCTTGGGCAACTTCTCGTGCTGTTCTGTGCTCAGACAGTGAACTAAGGCTACCTATGACCAAGTGGTATACCACTTGTGGTAGCCAAGCTAGCACCTGTGTCACCTATCCCGCAAATCCAGGCAAAGTGTGTCTGTGGGAGACTCTTTTCACTTGGGAAAAAGAGAGGAAAGTTTAAAGATAACATTTTTTTGAAACTTGAGTAGCAGCACATCCACAGTAAAATATAGTACCAAGCAGATGCTTAATGCTCTTGATGCCAGATATTAGTTCCCAGATGGCATTTCTAGACCCACTCTGAGTCAGGAGCGAACCCACCATCCTGAAGGGAGAAATCAGGTTCTGACAGGATTTACTACCTGCTGACTAAAGGAGTCTGTGGGCTTTGCATAAACATCTACAGTAGCCAGACAGTATTTATCATGGATATTGGATAAGACTATGCTAAATTTAGGTGTGACCTAGCAGTTTCAGCTGTGGTGGCCACAGGGGAATGTTCACATAACCTTCTTCCACCTGTAGACAGCCCAGCATGGAAAGTGAGAATCCTTCTATTTGGAAGAAAGTAGGGGAAGACAGTTAGAAACTTTTCCTCATAACCAGGAAATTCTTCCATATCTTACCTAAGCCCCTCCAAGGCAGTACTACCAGGAGTCTGCAACAGTTGCAGCATTACTGGTCTTTGGATACTCCTACTGATGATATGGCTGCAGTGACCAAAGATTTAGATCACTACACTCAATTCTCTGTCAACGCCCGGAAAGCCTTCTCAAGAAGAATGGGTACAAATAAGTCCAGACTGTGAAGATTAAAATAAATACCTAACTCCTGAATTCCCAGGAATTTAAAGATATACACAAGCATCAAGAAAATCAAATAAAACATGACCTCAATAAACAAAATAATGCACCAGTGACCAATCCCACAGTGATGGAGATATGTGAACTTTCAGACAGAGAATTAAAAATAGCTGTTTTGAGGAATTTCAAGAAAACACAGAGAAGGAATTCAGAATTCTATAAGAGAAATTAAACAAAGGGATTGAAAGAATAAAAAAAAATCAAGCAGAAATTCTGGAGCTCAAAAATTCAAATGACAAACTGAAAAATACATCAGACTCTCTCAACAGCAGAGTTGATCAGGCAGAAGACAGAGTTAGTGAGCTTGAAGATTGTCTATAGGAAAATACACAGTCAGAATAGAAAAAGAAAAAATGGAATAAAAAAGAATGAAGCACATCTACGAGATCTGTAAAATATCCTCAAAAGGGCAAATCTAAGCGTTATTAGCCTTAAAGAGGAGGTAGAGAGAGAGATTAAAATACAAAGTTAATTCAAAGAAATAATATTAAAGAACTTTCCAAACCTAGAGAACAATATCAATATTCAGGTACAAGAAGGCCATAGTACAAGAAGCATATTTAACCCAAATAAGCCTATACTAAGCATTTAATAATCAAACTCCCAAATGTCTCAGATGAAAAAAGAAAAGAAAAGATCTTGGGAGCAGCAAGAAAAAAATAGCATGTGAAGGAACTCCAATGCATTGGGTAACAGTCTTCTCAGTGGGAACATTAAAGGCTGGCATGGAGTGGCATGACATATTTAAACTGCATAAGAGAAAACTTTAATCCTTGAATATTATAACCTGCAAAAATATCCTTGTAAAATAAAGGAGAAAAACACACTTTCCCAAACAAATGGTGAGAGATTTTTGTCAACACTAGATCTGTCCTATAAGAAATAATAAAGAGAGTTCTTCAATCAGAAAGAAAAGAATGCTAATGAACAATCAGAAATCATCTAAAGGTAAAAAATAAAAATAAAAAAACAAAAAAATCCTCACTGATAACAATAAGTACACAAACACAAAATACTCTATTACTGTCATTCTTGTGTGTAAATCACTCATATCTTCAGTAGAAAGATTAAAACGCAAACCTACCAAAAATAATAACTACAACATTTTAAGAGCTAACTAACATAAAAAGATATACATAGAAATAACAAAAAGCCAAAAAGCATGGAGGAGTTAAAGTATAGAGTTTTTCTTAGCTTTCTCTTTGATTGTTTTTTGTAATTAAAGTTGTCATCAGTTAAAGACAATTGGTTATAAGATATTTTTGCAAGCCTCATGGTAACCTCAAAGCAGAAAATATACAAGAGTTACATAAAAAAAAATAAAAAGAAAGGAACTAAAACACACTACCATAAACTTTTATACAAAGGAAGACAGGAAGGAAGGAAGAAAAAAGAGAAGACCATGAAACAACCAGATATCAAATAACGGCAAAGCAGTAGTAAGTCTTTGCCTATACATAATAATATTGAATGTAAATGGGCTAAACTCTCCAATCAAAAGACATGAAGTGATTGAATGGATTCAAACACAAGACCCAATTATATGCTGCCAGCAAGAAACTCATGTCATCTGCAAAGCCACACATAGACTGAAAATAAAGGGATGAAAGAAGATATTTCATGCAAATCGAAATCAAAAGAGAGCAGGACTAGGTATATTATATCAGATAAAATAATTTCAAAACTACAAAAAGAGCCAAATAAGGTCATTCTATAATGACAAAAGGGTCAATTCATCAAGGCGATATAATTGTAAATATATATGCACCCAACACTGTAGCACCCAGATATAGAAAACAAATACTACTAGAGGTAAAGAGAAATATAAACCTCAGTACAATAGCTGGAAACCTCTACACACCACTTTCAGCATTTAACAGATCCATACAGACAGAATAACAAAAAATAGCAGACTTAATCTGCACTATCAACCAAATGGACCTAATATATATCTACAAAACATTCATCCAACAGCTGCAGAATACACATTCTTCTCAGCACATGGATCAAAGAGAAACTATATGTTAGGACACAAAAAAGGTCTTAAAAAATTTAAAGAAGATTGAAATCATATCAAGAATTTTCTCCGATTACAATGGAATAAAACTAGAAATCAATAACAAGAGAAACACTGGAAACCGTACAAACACAAAATTAAACAATATCCTCCTGAATGACCAGTGGATCAATGAAGAAATTAAGAAGAAAACTAAAAATTTTCTGGAAACAAATGAAAACACAAGATGTTAAAGCCCACGATATACAGAAAAAGCAGTACTAAGAGGAAAGTTTATAGCAGTAATTACCTACATCAAAAAAGTAGAAAAACTTGAAATAAACACCCTGATGATGTATCTTAAAGAACTAGAAAAACAAGAGCAAACCAAACCCAAAATTAGTAGAAGAAAAAATAAAGATCAGAGTAGAAATAAATGAAATTGAAACAAAAATGATCAATGAAATGACAAGCTGGTTATTTGAAAAGATAAACAAAATTGACAAACTTCTAGTCAGACTAAGGAAAAAAAGAGAGAATACCCAAATAAAATCATAGATGAAAAAAGAGACATTACAGCTAATATTGTGGAAATTCAAAGGATCATTAGAGACTACTATGAGTAAATATATGCCAATAAATCAGAAAATCTTAAAGAAATGAATAAATTCCAAACACATAAAATCTATCAAGATTGAACTGGCAAGAAATCCACAACCTGAGTAGACCAGTAATAAGTAAGGTGCTAGAAACAGTGATAAAAAGTCTCCAATGAAAGAAAATCCCAGGACATAATAACTTCAATGCTAAATTCTACAAAACATTTAAACAACCAATCCTACTCGAACTATTTCAAAAAATTGAGGAGGAGGAAATATTCCCAAACCCATTCTATGATGATTGTATCATCCTGACACCAAAACAAGGCAAAGACCCAACAAATAAAAAAAATGTAAGCCAATATTTTTGATGAACATAGATTCAAAAATACTCAGGAAAATGCTAGCAAACCAAATTTTACAACACATTTTAAATGATATTCATCATGATCAAGTGGGGTTCATTCCAGTGGTGCATGGATGGCTCAACATATGTAAATCAATCAATGTGATACATCATATCAACAAAACAAAGGACAAAAACTGTATGATCATTTCAACTAGTGCTAAAAAAGCATTCAACAAAATTCAATACTGTTTCATGATAGAAACTTTCAAAAAACTGAATATAGAGGGAACATACCTCAACACAATAACAGCCATATATGGCAGACTCACAGCTAGTACCATACTGAATAGGGAAAAACTGAAAGTTTTTCCTCTAAGATCTGGATCAAGGCAAGGATGCCCACTTTCACCACTGTTATTCAACCATAGCACTGGAAGTTCTAACTAGAGCAATCAGACAAGAGAAAGAAATACAGGGCATCCAAATGGAAAGGAAGAAGTCAAATTATCTTTGCTTGCATAGGATATGGTCTTATATTTGGAGAAACCTAAAGACTCCACCAAAAAGCTATTAGAACTGATAAACAATTTTAGTGAAGTTGCAGGATACAAAATCAACATATAAAAATCAGTAGCATTTCTATATGACAACAGTGAACAACCAGAAAAAGAAACCAAGAACATAATCTCATTTATAATAGCTGCAAAATAAAATAAAACACCTAATAAATTTACCCAAAGAAGCAAAAGATCTGTACAGTGAAAACTATAAATCATTGATGGAAGAAATTGAAGAGGACACACAAAAGAATAGGAAGATATTCCATGCTCACAGATTGAAAGAATAAATGTTGTTAAAATGTCCTTAGTACCCAAAGCAATCTAAAAATTCAATGCAAGCCCTATCAAAATGCCAATGACTTTCTTCCTAGAGGTAGAAAAATTAAAACAGTTGATCTCATGGAGACAGAGAGTAGAATGATGGTTACTAGAGACTAGGATGGGTAGCAAGGAGGGGAGAATAAATTGGGGATGATTAATGGGCATAAAATATAGTGATATAAAATGAACAAGATCTGATATTTGATAGCACAACAGCATGGCTATAGTCAACAATAAGTTACAGTGCACTTTAAAATAACCAAAAGAGTGGAATTGGAATGTTCCTAACACAAAGAAATGATAAATATTTGAGGTTACGGATGCTCCAATTACCATGATTTGATTATTACATTATATGCCTGCACAAAAACATAACATGTACACCTAATATTTTTTGAAAAATTAAATTTAAAAAATAATGATTTAAAATGTTTTCAAACTCCTAGAAAAGTTGGGAGACTAATACAAAGACCTTTTTGGCTCTGAACAATTGAAGAGTATGTTGTTGACACGATATCTCATTATCCCTAAGTGCTTTAGTTAATTTTTTCTATAATCAAAAATATTCTCCTGTATAACCATAACACAATCATTCAAATGAAGAAATTAACACTGGTACATTACTGTCAAGAAATCCATAGACTATATACACATTTTACCAGTTATCACAATAATGTCCTTCAGTAAGAAGATCCAATCCAGGATCAAAAGTTACATTTAGCTGTTGTGTTTATTTAGATCCCTTCAGTTTGAAACAGTTACTCATATTTATTTTATGATACTGATCCTTCTGAAGATAACAGGCAAGTTATTTTTCAGGATTTCTCTCAGTCTGAATTTATTTAATGTTATCTTTATGATTAGATTCAAATAATACATTTTTTAAAAAAGCATCCCAGGAGTGTTGCGATGTTCTTCCCATTGCATCCTACTGTGCAGTATACAATTTTGATTTTCCTACTATCTGGTGATGTTAACATTGGTGACTTGATTGAGGTGGTATTTGCCACATGTGAATGCCTACCTTGCTTGGACTCACCTAATGATTTTGATTAAATTACTGAGGAACTAAGGCAAAGAATGAGGAAAAGATGGAGAAAGGAAAGAAGAAAGGGACCCACTGATTTAATTAGCATTTCCCCAATTAGTAATGAGCTTGAAACCTTCTCATGGATATTGGCTATTTCCATTTTTTCTAAAATTCCATTTTTTTGACATTTATCTAATTGCCTTACTTAATGAGTTACAATTGCTAAAAAAATTACATGGGATTAACGATAGATGCATTCTTGTTTTTTACTGATATTAACAGAATCTTTCAATGTCTCACTATTAATTATCATGCTTGTAAATTTCTTGTGAAAACCCTTTATTACATAAAGGATATCTCCTAATTACAAATTTCAAAAAGTTCATTTTGGTTTTTTTGTCTCAAAACTATATTGAGTTTTATCAATAGGTATTTTTTCCACATAATATAAAATCATATATACATTTTGATCTTTTCATATAGATTACATTGACTGATTTTTTAATGATGAGTCAAACTATGGTGAACCAAGGTTTACATAGTGTATTTTCTTATTCGTATATTACTTGGTCAGGTTTGATATTTTACTTAAGAATTTTCAACTATGTTAATAAGTAAGATTAGACACATATTTTCCTTTCTTCTACTGTCCTTTTTGACAAAAAATATTTTTATAGAATTTCTGGCTTTACAAAATGAGTTCTGAAGTGTTTACTCCTTTGTAATCACTGGAGAGTTTATGGCAGATATTGAATTGATTTTTATATGAATGTGAAATACAAGTTGGTAATGATGCCATAGAAACTCAGGTTTTCAAATTCTGCCTGAGTCAATTATTAAAAAATTTTAATTTCTAGAAATGTTTCCATATTTAAAATTTCAAATATTGACATGAAGTTACTCAAAATAATTATATTTTATTTATAATGTCTCCATATGTATGATTATTTTCATTCTTCATAATGGATAATTTTTTTCATGATTAATCAAAATAAGTTATCTTTTAATTTTAATAATCTTATTAAAGGACCAGTTTTTGGCTGTGTTGATTTCTGCTATATTAGGGATATCTTTTTTATTAACCAATGCTCTTTTAAATTTTCCTCTAATTTTTATTATGTATCTAACTTATTGTGACAGATGCTTATCTTATTGATTTTTAATTTCCTTCTATTTAAATTCATGAAAACAAGGTAATTATAGCTTTATTGTGGCAGAAACAGAGTGCTTCCAGAAGTTTCATTCTCATAGTTCCTGTTCATTCAATACTACCTGCCTCCTATACTTTCTCTACATTTTATTGAGTCACATTTATTGTTATAATTTATATACAGTCATATTCATACTTAAAATATGCAGTTCTGAATTTTGACAAAGTCATATACCCATCATCATAATCAACACATAAAACACTTCCATCAATCCCCCAATTTTTCTCATTCCCCTTTTTAGTCAAGACTTGTCTTACCACAACCCCTGGAAACCACTAATCTATGTTTCCAAGAAGTTTTCTTTTTCATGTCATATAAATGTATCTTTTCAGTCTACTTTCTTTCACTTAGCTTAATACATTTGAGATTTATTTATGCTATTGCAATAATCAACAGTAAATTCCTTTTTATTGCTTAGTAGCATTCCATTTTATGGCTGCACCCCAGGTTTTTTAATACATTTTCAAATGTTGACAAACATTTGAGTTGTTTCAATTTTTAGAGATTATACTAATATCTGTATACATATTCATGTTAGCAGTGCTTTTTGTTTGTTTTTGTAAACTTGAATTTTAATTCATCTTCAGTAAATACTTAGGATCAGAATTTCAGTGTTGTTTGTAAAGCATATACTCAACTTTTTAAAAATATTAAAACTCTTTTATGAAGTGGCTATAGCATTGTGCATTTCCAACTAAAATGTTTGAATTCTTATTTCTCTGCATAACAAAACAGCAATTGGTATTGTCTATTTTTTAACTTTAATTTTGGCCTTAAAAATATCCACTAATGATAGCTATGTACTAAAATATCTCTTCATATCTTCATGAAAAATTCATATTCATAATCTGAGATTTTTTAGAAGACAGTAAAGGCATTTATAATCTTGTTAGATTATTGATATCTAACAAATAACAAACATGTTTCTTGCATGAATCTTCACAAGATCAATTTAGTTGGATTGATGATGTACTAACGTCTACAAAGATAATCTTATGAAACCTACAAGAGCTTACTAGTTTGATGATTTCAAGATTCTTCTTGGTAGTTAGCATTCTATTGACTCACATTGGTTTGGTGTATTATTACTTTATGAATTTAATTACGTTGTGAGTGAGGGTCTTTAAACAATTATATATACATGCAAATCAAAATTCCAGCTATTTGTTTAACTGTGTTCCTACATTATTCTACCTATACATGTCACACAACAGCCCAATGCATTTGCTGTGTATTCATAACACAGTCAGTAGTCACATACATTCCTTATTTATTCTTAAAATATTCTCTTACATGCTATTGTTAACAATTTCTGTTACAAGACTATTGTTTAATTTTGAATCATTGTGCCTATACAGTTGGGATTAGATACAGCTGCATTGGAGAGAAAATAACTATTTAATAATGGTTTAAATAAGATATTTCTCTCATGTAGGCCAAAACTAACAGAGCAACTGATGACCATCAAGGAATCAGGCTTCTTTTAGCTAAGTAGTGACTTCTGTTCTCTAAGACGCCTTATTATTCATTATTGCTGCCAGAGCTCTAAATGTGAAAAACATGAAAAATCTTTTAAGGAACTGTCCTAAAATAACTTTGCTTACATCTCATGGCCTAGCTAGTCACATAGAGACTTGTAACTGTATGGGAGGCTAGCAAATAAATTTTTTTTTCTGCTGGGGAATTACTACAATATAAATGGGTTTTATTAATAAAAATCGTGTATGGTGGGGGGGGGTGGCTAACCCGTTGGAAACTATCCATCTTTGAACCTTCCCAATCTTACCTGAATTTTTAAAAATGAGTTTGAAAAACTTGTATTGAAAGAAACGAAGAAAGAAAAGAAATAGAGACAGTTGCTATGGCTTCTATAACTGATGATCAGTTTATGTATTACATGGAGTTTGGGAATACAAAATTTTTCATGCAGTTCAACAGTTAAGTTGAGCATTCGTTGTTGTCATATACAGCACTAAACACAAAGAAGATATTTCTAGCCTGGAGGAGTTCATACTGTCTCTGGTGAGACCAAAAAAATTAATAATTTCAATAGCAGAAGGGTGGAGAGAGATTTTGAATGGACCTAGAGAGTCTGTTGTAGTTCTGATGATGATTTCCATTTTTAAGATCTCACTCACCAGTCGCTGTTAAGTGAGAGAGAATTGGCAAAACAGAATGACCTTGGTAGATGAGGCTTGATGCTAATGGGTTTAATGTGTCTATACATATGTCAGCCCTGTATTTGTCACATATAGACACCCAGAAATGTTTGGTGTGTAAGTTAGAATGAATGGAGATGCTTATAAGATATCCTATTGAAATGTTCAGTAGATTTTACAAAACTTGACTCAAAATACTGGATATCTCTAAGGTTCTGATAAAGTGTACAAGAGAATCTCTTAATAGCTGTAAACCCTTAGCATGTCTTCAACTTAGTTAGCTGTCAACATGTCTAGAAGGAGAGCCTACAACATCGAGGAACTTAACCTGATTGAAAAGATGAGGAAGAGAATAGTCCAAAGGAAAAAAATGGAGTGTTAATTTACAGTAAGCCTATAAGACCAATAAGTTATATTATTAACCTATTAACATAACAACGTTACATATTATGTTATATAGGAGAATAAGTTATTTTAATTTTATCATAGCAGTTTTTCTAAATTAAACATTTGTGTGTTTAGGAATTTATGTATAGTAGCCATGTAAGTACTATCATTCCAGAGAGATTATGCTGAATGGATTTGAGTAATAATTTAAGACTGATCATCAATAATGTATAATTCTTCACGGTTTTGCTGATTGAGCCTGAATACAGGCACAGAGGTGTTAGGGATCCGAAAAACACGAGGTTTGAATTGAAACAGATCAAGAATGGCTTATTTGTTTGATCATTATATTATATAACCTGAGTATAAATTTTCTAATATGTAAAAACTGATGATAATAAATAATTGTAGCAATTTTGTGAGGCTGTTAAAACACATTTTTTTCCAATAGTGCTTAATGGTTTATAGGACATCAATGTGTACTTGTGTTTGGTTTTGGTTACACTCTGGAGAATCTTAGCATGTAATGCTTTTGTTCTGAAATGCTTCAGAATCTGTAAAGAATGCTTCTAGAGCCATGGTCTATCCAGCTTGAAATGAGCTATCAAAACTCTTCTAATTTTGTCAGTTCCCAGAGGACTTAATTAAGGAAAATAGGACCAGTCCTCAGCAGTATTTTTTTACTCTCAATCATGCTGCCTATTTTACTATGGCAGGATCAAGACCAGAAAAAAGGAATTAGTGTTGGTGATGGTCTGAAATTCAAGACAGCATGAGATTACAATAAGTATTTTTCAGTAAATAATCTGAAAAGTTTACTCCACAATAATGAAATACCAAGTGTTTATGGAGTGTGTTAAGCAAGTGCTTGCACTTGCTGTATGATTTTTGAGAAATGTGAAGGATTTGGGCTAGTGGTGAGAGATTAAGGATGAAGAGCTAAATAGAGTGCAGCAATCAAGTAGTGGAGGAGCTGATGCACCACTGGTCTTACAAATACAATATTTGATCTGACAGAAAAGAGTGCTAATTAGAGTAAGCAAACTCTTCATTAGGAAGGCATCGTTTCCATATATTGGATCTCAAGGATCCACAGGGATGGGATGCTGCTAGCAAAACCCTGATAACTGGTTGAATGCGCATATTTAGTGCAGTGCTGTTGGAAATGGATGCAGCGTAGTTATAGAAAACGGCTGTGAGGGAGGTAATAAATAGTTGAAGAGGCAAGCGAAAGCAAAGCTGCATGGTAATATTTAGCTCATTGAGGGGATTATGAAACATGGCTTGGTCAGCATTCATGCTGTGAAGGGAAAAGAAATGATCAGAAAATCAGAGATGAAAGAGTACCTTAGATCACTAGGACAAAAAACTAAAAGAAGAAAGGACAGTGAGATAAGCAAGTATGAAGAGCAGTACCATAAAGAGGTGATTGTAGGAGGCAAGGGGGAAAAAAAGTTTATTAAAGTCTAAAGAATTTCCAACCATCACCAAACTAAAATGATATATAACTATGATTGGCCCCATAGATGCAAAAGTCAGCATGTGCAGATTTTTATTATTTGGAACTACAGTATAAAATTCAAAAGTTTTATACATATTCTATTGAATTGTTTCTTTCTAACTTAGAATTTCTTTATTGAGGCAAAATGCTGGCATAGATTCATACGATTCAGGAGACAGGTACTATGAGACTTGTGATGGTCACTTGGGGTGAAAGCACAGACTTAGTTTGGAAGCTTAAATTTGGTGTTCAAAAGTTATAAGGGTCTTCAATCAGAGTATGTGAGACTAAGAACTTAGGGTTTTAGATAAAGTAATTAGAAGTCTCCTGGTGAGCATAATATGATAGTGAAGAATTCGGAGGGGGCAGAGGACTAGCAATTTTAGATACATTGGCAGGAGGGTAGTATATGCTGCAAGTTCTGTAACTGGGTAAAATAACACCAGCCAGGGGACACTATGCTCACAGAAAGAATGGGACATGAAGCAGCTGAGAACAGTTCTCAGAATCAGGAGAATAACCAGAAATTCAGGTTTTGAGATTTATGATCTGGAACTCTGACATAGCTAATCTCATATCAGTTTGGAGAAATCACCAAGCTTAAGGGAACTTTTAGTTTTAGCACTAGGGTAACTATTTCTGGCCATATATAACATTAATCCCCATCATCATATTTGAACTCAATGGTCTAAGAGTGGATAAACTCCTTTGAAGTTTTGTGCTACATTCAAAAATGTCACGGAAAACACTGAAAATGAGAAACATCAGTGGATCCAGCTGACAGTAGTAGGGGAAATGTGATGATGGTGGATAGGAGTTATAAAAGCCCAGTAAATTTATATGGCTTGTTTTCCATACCAATTCTGACAAGTATCTATTAATACAGTTCAGCTTCATGGTCTAAAATATTATACCATCTTTTTAAGAAGGTAATCAGGATGCTTGATTGATAAGTGCTTTCATTTCTTGATACAACTTGTTCTGCTTTTCCAAAGTTTGCTCTTTTCCTCCGGGTAACTTTCCTTTATAATTTGGTACATCATCAATTATCTTTGCTATGACAACTTACCCGACACTTTTCTCTTATACTCTCCTCTGTTACTAGGGAAATTATCTCACAATTATAAATGTCCAACAGAACTCCTGGAACTCTAAATATGACAAGATGAAACTGTTGACTTCTTCCAAATACAGTTGATCCTCATTATTCATGGATTGTATATTTGTGAACTTTTCTACTCACTAAAATTTATTTATACCTCCTAAATCAATTCCTCCAGCACTTTCATCATTTGTGGGCATGCACAGAGTGCCAACAATTTGAGTCATCTAATATACATGTTCTTAGTGCTGTCAAAAAGGCAACACTCAGCCTTCTTATTTTGGCTCTTATAATGAAAATGAGTATTCTTTATTGTGGTCTATTTAGCCTCACGGTTTTCACATTCTTGTGTTGTTTATTGATGATTTTTTTTGTTTAATTTGGCCCCCAAATGTACTGTTGAAGTGCCGTCTAGTGTTTCTAGTACAAGAAGGCTGTGATATGCCTAACAGAAAATGTGTGTGTTAGAGAAGCTATATTTAGGCATAAGAAACAGTGCTGTTGTCTATGAGCTCAATGTTAATAAATTGAAAATATATATTAAGCAAAGTTTCTTTAAATAGCAACACATATAAAACAAGATTATACTGACTGGTCAATGAAAACATTGTGACCAGAGGTTCAGAGGGATCTCACTCTGTATTTCTGTTGGGAATAATGCTTCAGCTTTTGATAATTCAGTGGTTATAGTGACTTTTTACAGCATAACTACTACGAACAACCAGAATCAACTATATATCAGCAGCTGCATTATTCTTAACATGTTCTGTGCTTTTAGCATGTTTTATTTTGGTCTTCCTTTTCATCATACCCTAGATAAATGGCCATGACAAAAGTGTATTATGGTTTTAGCCAAAAAAAACAAAGAAAAAAGAAAAATACATACACGAGGACCGTGTGAGGCCCAACAACAACAAAAAGGTCAGGACAATGTTATAGGCTGAGTTCCTTATAGATGAGCAGGCAAACATGAATTAAGAATCATACAAGAGGGTGCAGAAAATGAAAATGGAATGTAAACAGCAATCTCAAGATCTGCAGGAACTTCAACATCAACTTAGAGATGGGTAGGAGGTGATTGTGTCAACAGTCACCAAGTGCTCCTTGCCTATGGTACATCAGCCTGCTTTCCTGGCAGTGGGTGTGAACACCCACATCACTCCTGATGTCCTTAGACCCTTATCTACTCTGTGCACTGGCATTTTTTTGTGTATATCAGTAGTATATCTTCTATTGTTTTAGGCTTTCCTTTCTAGCAAGCCCTATTTCCTTTAATGTGTTTCTATTAAAATGTTTCACCTTTATATACCTGAACAAATATTTGCAATTTCAGTCTTGAGCTCTTCCTAGAAAGTGTCAACATGGTGTAACCCATGACCATCATTTCCTTTGTCCACAAGTAAAGGTGATATTAACTTCTCATATTTTTAGCATAGTTTATCTGTGAAAATATTAAGCATATGTAAGAAAATATTTTTATTTATTTGTGGATTCTTTTAGTTTCTACTCCTAACCCTCTGTGGCATTGTACTTGCTTGTTTATACCACTTTCCAGAGAATGAGTAGAAGTCAAAGCTGATTATTGATGAACTCCAACCAAAGATGTCCCTCTGCGATCCCTAGTTCTGCGGTAAGTTCCATTTTTTGCTCAAAGGAAATAGCTAAGGAAAGTCGGAATGCTGTGTGAATTCCAAACTCTTCTGCAAAGTCAAAACCATGTGAATCGAAAGCTGCTATGCAGCAAAAGCCTAAGGACCAATGTTTTAAAAGATTTTTTGCATTGTATATTCCATACTAAGCCATTTTCTCTTCACTTACTGACAGTGTTGCAAACAAATTAATTTCAGAGCTAGAAGGAAATTTATGGTTTCATTTTAGTTGGTCTTCAGTATAACGAGTGTACATGAAATTTTTCAGTGTTAAATTATGATAATTTCTAAATACTATACAATGGAACTTCAGATCCAAAGACTCGTGGCATGGGGATAGAAGGAGGCAATTTCATGGAATTTATGAGACTGCAGCTCCAGCCTAAGTGAGTAGAGAATAGATGTATGAATGGCAGGGAAAAGATAATACCGAGTGTGCAGTCAGCATGGACACACTCAAGGTGAGGGAGTAAAAGTGTTTTCTGTATGCTGCAATATGCCTTCCTGGCAGAAAATAGGATTTCATCATGGAACTGGACACACAAGGTAACTACAGAAATTTTTACTTGATTTAAGAAACCATCACTCTATTACTCTGTTTTCTTAGGTGAATAGAAAGATGTGTTGGGCGAAATAAGGACAGATTAGAAAGGCATGGAGAAAGACTAAAATCAAAGCAGTAAGCTAAGGAATTGTCTCAGATACCTAGTCTAGAGGCAATGGTACCCAGGCCCAATATTTCTCATTGACTGAACTATAGTATTTCTCCTGGGAAATTAGCTGAAACATCTGATATGAACTGGGGCTGATATTTGGTTACTCCTAGGTTCCATTGTCAATAATATCACCTTGAAAGTATTAATATCATGACTTCTAATTCCTCTGTTACTGAAATAATCTCCTTAATCGTTTATAATTCTAATGTATTCGTAAAATTATCTTCTGGAAACTCTGATTAGATCATATTACTTCCAAAATCATTTACTATTTTTGCTGTAGCTTGCCTGTTGAGTAAAATTTATAACATTTGACACACCCTATGAGAATTAGTATCTTTTTAAAAAAAATTTCTTCTTTTTTCCTGTTAAGAATCCTATGCTAAATACATACTAAACTAGTAACTTGTCTGATTATGTCATGATTTTCATAAATTTTTGCATTTTGAATTTTTATTTCTTTGGTCTGAATACCCCTACCATCCCTGAAACAGCTTTGAACACTCATATCTAATGTTACTTTGTGAAATCTTCTTGAATCCCTTAAGTTGAACCAGTTTGTACTCTGTATACGTCCTCTGGAGAAGTATATGTGGCTAAGAAAACTAACTTATATTTGGAGAGAACTGCATTTGAATACATACCCCTTGCCAAATGTGATATTTATTTGTATTAGTCTGTTTCTATACTTTACAGCTATCTGTATCTATAAAGCATAGATACTAAAATCTATATCCTGTGATTTATAAGCATTAAATGTGATAAAGTATGAAATTTGGGGTAATAGACCTCAATAAATGAGTTATTACTAATTATAACAAAAGTTATGTCACTTTTTTATATTCAGTTATAAGTTTCTCCCTCTTTATTATAAAATTGAGTATTTTCTTTGATTTTCCATATCTCCTAATTTCTATCACAGCACCTGCCACATAATAGGTATTTAGTAATGAGTTTCTTAAATCAATGTTTGAAATTCATAGAGTTAAACTGAAGAGAATGTGAATAATCTTATTCATAAAGTTAGAAAGTGGTAGATTTAAAACTGGAAAAAAGTCTTCAGAAGCCTAGTGTTCTATTGTTCCTTTGGTAGTTTGTTTTAAAATGTGATTTAGATAATCCAAGTCCTAAGACTAAGCAAAAGCTGTCTCTGACCAAATAATATAGGAGACAGCCCACTAAATTTTGTTTTTAATGATTTATAGTTTCATATTACAGCTCAGGAATTCCTTTAGTAATTGTTTATCACAGAATTTCCTCTATTATGTGATCCCAATCATTATGTTCTGGTGCATGGGTAGTGCCTGGTCCCATCCATAGAAATAGTTTTAGAGGAACATCCATTGAGATTTCTTCACTGTAATTTCAATCCTTTATTACATCAAAGTCTCAATAGTTGAATCAGCTTTATTTTCATCTAGATTTTTGTCAAATTTTTTCAATAAAAAAGCTGTTCCTACATCTGTATTTAGGCATTTCTAACCTATGCCCCAGGGGCATTCTGAATAATTTCTTTAAATTATTTGCTTCTCTGTATTTCTTATAATTTTTTTTTGTGATTATTAGTTCCAACAAAATCCAGTAAAGATCTATGGTTTAAAATAAATTAGCATCAAAATAGAAAAGACTGTCTGAAGATATCTCAACAAAATTTTATGAGTCTTGGACAAAAATACTAAAGACTGTGAGTGATATATTAACTGATTATTTCCAGCATTCTGTACAAAAGTTGCTATTTTGTGTTAAAGAAAAACGAGGACAAAAATAAAAACAAAATAACCTTTCTCCTCACCTATTGTTTGTACTCTTGTACATTTCTCTGACTCTTGTACGTTTGTCTTATAGCAGAATTAGGTATCAGAGAAGGCAACTGACTAAAATTGATGATCTTGGAAGAAGCATTTTAAATTCTCAAGATATTCCTTTCCCTTTTGATGATTTTTGAAGAAAGCTAAAGTAAGTATCTACTTATCCTGCTTTCCCATAGGAAAACAAAACTCTTTGAAACTCAAGTTTTTCATAATACTACTAAGAAGACATTTTGATGAGGAAATATACCTAGAACCAAAACAAGCTACAGATAGAGAAATTGCATATTGTTTGGAGGTAGATTCATGGAGATTGTTGTTCCGCATTCAGGTGATAAAGAACTAACTTTGCCAACTTTTCTTGTTTGTGCTGTGACAAGATTTTGAAGAAATGAATTTGGTAATTAAGGAAGCAATTTACATTTGAGAAGGTTAAAGAGCATTGGAAGTTAAATAATCTGAACCCTTGCAATGCTATAGATCTTTGACTATAGCTAGAGCAGGACCAGACTGCCCAACATACATGATCTACATGGCTATGTTAGAAATGCACCCTCTGAAATTGTGAACTGTAATTTGGATGTATTGTTGGAATCATTATTTTAAAAAGTTAATTATAGCAATGTATATGTTTATTAATGCTTATTAAGTGATCTCGTTCATATTTGATCATCTATAGCATTATATTGATGGGCAACAAATGCTTACTAAAATATTAGACCTTGCAATAATGCCATGTATATATTTTTTAATTTGAATTATTCCCCATGTCCCCCACATGGGTATCCTATTATCATACATATAAAAAATAGAATTTCAAAAATGTTGACAGCCTTAATTCATAAAGCAAACTCTACTTGATCTAAACAAATTGATAAACAGCAACACCATAATAGTCAGAGACTTCAACACCCCACTGATAGCATAGGACGGATCTTGCAAACAGAAAATTAACAAAGAAATAATGGACTTAAACAGAACTCTAGAACAAAAGGGCCTCACTGACATTTACAGGACATTATACCCAAAACCCATTGAATATACATTCTTCTGATCAGCTCATGGGACATTCTCTAAGATTGACCATATTCTAGGACACAAAGAAAGCCTCAAAAATTTTAAAAATAGAAATTATATCATGCATCTTCTCAGATCACAGTGGAATAAAAATAGAAATCAACCCCAATGGAAACTCTCATCTCTACACAAAGTCATGGAAATTAAACAACCTTCTGCTGAACGATTTCTTCATAAACAAGGAAGTAAAGATGGAAATCAAAAGATTCTTTGAATTAAATGACAAAGGTGACAAAAGTTATCAAAATCTGTGGAACACAGCCAAAACAGTCCTGAGAAGAAAGTTTATTTCCATAAATGCTTATATCCAAGAGTCAAAAGAGCACAGACAACCTAATGAATCAACTCAAAGAACTGGAAAAAGAAAAACAGACTTACCCCAAACCCAAAAGAAGAAGGGAAATTTATAATATCAAATCAGAACTAAATGAAATTGACAATAGGAAAACTATATGGAAAATTAATAAAACAAAAAGTTGGTTCTTTGAAAAAATAAACAAAATTGGCACACCTTTGGCTAAACTAATGAAAAACAGAAAAGAAAAATCTCTGATAAGCTCCATCAGGAACAAAAAAGAAGTTACAACTGATGCTGTGGAGATTCAAGATATAATTTATAAATATTACAAAAACCTTTATGCACACAAACTGGAAAATGTGAAGGAAATGGACAAATTTTTAGAAACACACAGCCTCCCTAGGCTCAACCAGGAAGAAACAGAATTCCTGAACAGACCAATATCAAGGACTGAAACTGAAACAGCAATAAAAACATTCCAAAAAAGAAG